>JAILXH010014010.1:0-14340 GCA_023558415.1 Piaractus mesopotamicus | reverse complement strand
GGCCCTGACGCCAATTTATTTAATAAGAGAACTTTTAATAGGTACATCCAGCCATATAGTTACTCCTGTCCATACTTAGGTTAATTCTCTAGAGGCTCTTTCAAGCGACTTCCCAAAACCACACTGCCTCATACCATTTAGCCATGAATCACTTTGCTCGAGCTATTTTGTCTTTTTGACTTTCATTACTTTCACTTTTTTTTTGTTTTCTTGATTTTTTTTTTTTTTTGTTTATCATTGAATGTAGTCCAAAAGTAGTTTGATATTTAGCCAATAAACTCCCTTTTCTGAAGCATCCTTGGTGCGAGCGTTTCTCTCTCTTGCCTTGGTCTGTAGACTTCAAATAAATCTGGGTTACTCCACACCCTTATACAAGGTTATAGCAATAATAACATTAAAATTGCAAAACCCGTTACATGGCAGTGTAGTGTAGCGTATTTTGTACACTCACATTAAAGCCAGCGTTAGTGATGCTCTGGATGATGTTGTTGACCTGACCCTGGTTCCAGCCTGTGACGACGCTGAGTACAGGCAGGGTACTGTTAATGACACTGGGAGGAGCAGCACTTATCTGGCCCTCAGTCAGACCAACACTCTGATTGCCGAGCGACTGGATGGTATTCGCTGACAAAGTAGGGAAGTTTGCCACAAGAGCTGCTGTAACCTGAGCGAAGAGAAGGATTATGGGTAACAAACTGTTACAGAATGACTGATTATGGAACACAAATGGTGAGAAAATTGGCCTAACTGATCAATTTACCTCTGGACTAATTTGTTGGCAGGATTTCTTGATGCTGTCCAGGATGGTCTGGCTGTCTGTAGCTTTTAGAGGCACAAATGCAGAACCAGGAGCTCCACACAAGAGGACACCTGGCAAACTACACACAATAAGAGAAACTCAGACAGATATACAAGTAGACATATGAATGTACAAACGGATAAAACATGTAGGATAAACATGAGGGAATTGAAAATCAAGTTCTGCCCTTATAGGTGATTGATACAGTATTTGTTGTATATTGTGGTACCTGAGGGGGTTGAAGTGTGTGCTGTAGTATTTAGTGTGTTGTGTGGTACCTGAGGGGACTGAAGTTAGGATTCTGGATGTACAGCTGTGTGCTGTAGTATGTGGTGACATTGGCTGCAACTCCTGAGTTGTTAAACAGCTGAATATTCTCTGAGTTATTCAGGAAAACACCGATCTACAGGACACAATCAGACTCAGTAAGCTGTCCATCTATTTGCATATGTAACTTGACAGCTAACATGAATAATAAAGGTTTCCATATGTGAGTCCTTTACCTGGCTGTCTGATATGAAGGACTGGAGGTCAGTGAGGGAGATGAAGGTGATGAAGAATCCAATGTTGTTGGCAAACCAGGCAGTGGAGTTCAGAAGAGGATCAGAAGAGTTATAGCAACGGGGAGTGCCATCTGGAAGGTACACAAAAATTCCCCATATATACACATACATAAATGTAACTATGCACTTAATAAATGTGTAATATCTCTTCAGCACAAATGAAAAAGAGAGAAACGTAGCTGTGCTTACCGCTGCTGTTCAGATAAGCCTTTATAGAGCTGTACACATCAGCTGGGGTGAAGTCAGTACCTGAGAAATTATAGTTCTTCCCCAGGACTGAAACCCTGCTCACAAACAAGAAACAAGAATAAACACAAAAATAAATTTGTACTCATCTCTTCTTCCAAACTTTGCCACTTCCACCTTCTAGCTAGGTCTCCCCATAACCACAGAGTGCTTGTAAGATGGGAGAGTGAAGGCCAGCCACAGCATCTTTTTATACTGCCACTAATGCAACATCACTGGACTGCTCAACATGCTTGGAGGAGAATGATGTTAAATCACTTAGCAGATGTCCACATTGACTAGCATCACACTGAGTGACAGAGGGAGAGAATGGGCCATCATACCCACCAAGAGAGGGTGAGGCCAACCATGCTGTCTTGGACTCATCACCTTATAATAGGGCCAACGTATAAACTGTTGTGCCACTTGAGAGTCCAATTTAACTTTTTCAGATAAAAGATGTGGTGTTATTTTTGCTGAAAGAACAGTTTCACACTACTTAAAACAAAGACTTACAGTTTCTTGTATGAGAGGCAGGAGGCGCCTCTGAGCTGGGTGGGGCTGATGAGCTGAGAGCTGAGGAGGGGCAGGTACTGAGCCAGTCTTACATTAAACCACTGATTCCCCTCATCCTGAGACGACACACTGAGAGCACGAGACCAAACGCACCCCAACGTCTGTCTGCCCACAGCTGCAGATACAACTGGCTGCTGCACAGAGAAACAGAGGGAGGAAAAAGAGAGAAAGAAAGATTCACATATGGATCACTGCATTAAATAACTCTCAGAGAGAATGTAACTGAGTGTGAAAGAGCAGAAATTGATGAATGAAAAAGGACACAGCTGTACCGTCTCCAGGTACTGGTTGGTGCTGTTGTAGTTGTTGAGGAGCGTGCAGAGATCTGACCCATTCCTGACTGTGTTCAGCCCATTCAGAAACATGCTCAGTTCTCCTGGAGAGATGGAGCCCAACAACTACAGGGTAGAGAGGAAAGCAACACATTCATTACACAGAAAAAGAATATGTGGATGAATTCTCACCTTTATTGAGTGACTGATTTATTTATGGACTGTTTACTAACAGTATTACTGAATGACTCATTGACTGTATTACTAGCTGACTCAAAATCTTGCATTTTCCTCAGCAGTACCTCTTGCTGTCGGCTGGCCGGGATGAGGGACAAAAAGGCGCTCAGATCAGGAAATCCAAAACTGAGGAATGAGTTCTTGAGGAAGACATAGAAGCTCCCTCCACCATAGCAGCCCAAACCATTCGGCCCTGTGGGGCATAAAACAACATACTCAAAACAAGACCATCAAACAGATCTCAATGTGTTGAATTTTTTGTTTTAATTATTTGTTATTAATTTGTGAGCAAGAGGGCATACCTGTAAGGAGTTG
The DNA here is from genome assembly GCA_023558415.1 of Piaractus mesopotamicus. Lineage (NCBI taxonomy): Eukaryota > Metazoa > Chordata > Actinopteri > Characiformes > Serrasalmidae > Piaractus > Piaractus mesopotamicus. Next base: position 11,353 of record JAILXH010014010.1, on the reverse strand, counting down.
CTGGATGTTGCTGTAGATTTGAGTCTCTGTGTCGCTGGTAAAAGATGATCTCAGGGGGTCCAAATTGGTCACTCTGTTACAGCACAGGAAAAAGTTCAAAGTCATGCTTAACAAACAAGACACCTTATCTCCACTTCCTCATTAAACATTCAACAAAAACAAAAGATTGCATTATATTTGCTTTTAAAACATTAAACGTGATCTTAGAAACATTAATTGTGTTTCTGAATATGTTTCTTACGCTGTCTGTTGGGTGCTGCAGCTCCTGCCTCGGACGATGTTGAAGTATGGTGTTACATCTGTGGAGGAAAGGCTGGAGAGGAGGGGCCTGAGCCGAACATTCACCCACTGCAGCACTTCTGAATCAGGCACTGCAGCAGAGGACAGTCCACCTCTTGCCAGAACAGCCTGGAGGAAAGCTCCCTTCACCTCACTGGAGTACAGTGATGAATTCAGCTGAGAAAAAGAGATTTCAACACATATGAGGAGAAAATGTTAGAATTGCATACTAAACTGTTGTGGGATCATCACCGGCAAATCAAGCAGATGAGAAATGCCATTATCATCAGCATTATCAATAACCACTTGGTCCAGGTTCGTGATACCATTTGGGAGAGCAGAGACTCCCAGATGACCCTATCCCTGCAAATTCCTCCAGCTCATTCTGGGGGACCCCGCTCCCAGGCCAACTTGAAGATATAATCCCTCCAACGGGTCCTAGAAGACCCCGGGATCTCGCCCCAGTAGGCTGTGCCTGGTAAACCCCAGGAGTGTAGCCCACCATCCTGCAAAGAAAGCTCATTTCCGGCACTTGCACTCACAATTTCATTCTTTCAATCATTACCCACAGCTCGTGACCATAGGTGAGGGTCGGGCGGTAGACCGACCGGTAAACAGAGAGCTGAGCCATAAGGCAAAGGATCACTGCATTAAATAACTCTGAGAGAGTGAAACTGAGTGAGGTCCTGGTTGGTGCTGTTGTTGTTGAGAAACATGCAGAGATCTTATGGCTCAGCTCCCTCTTCACCACTAAAGTCCGGTACAGCGACTGCATTACTGCTGCTGCCTGTCCCAGCCTGTGGCCGATCTCACAATCTCTCTTTCCATCACTTGTGAACAAGACCCTGAGATACTTAAACTCCCCCACCTGGGGCAGGTCCTTTCCCCTTACCTACAGTGGGCATGCCATCCTTTTCCGGGCTAGAACCATGGACTCAGACTTGGAGGTGCTTATCCACAAACCAACCACTTCACACTCAGCTGCAAACCGCTCCAGTGAGACAACATCTTCTGCAAATAGCAGAGATGCCACCCTCTGGCCTCCACACATAATGCCCTCCTGACCTTGGCTACGCCTTGACACCCTGTCCATGAATATCATGAACAGGAGTGGAGAAAAGGCACAACATTGGCAGAGTCAAACACTAACACTGAACAAGCTTGACTTAATGCTGAGTGTACAAACAAAACTCTCACTCTGGGAGTATGGCTCAGAGTAGTAGCCCTGACACCCCATACTGCCAGAGGACCTCCCCCCAGTTATCTCAGGGAAGACAGTCGTAAGCCTTCTTAAAGTCCACGAAACACAGACTGGGCTGGGTTGGCAAACTCCCATGTCCCCTAAACAATCTGTGAAAGAGTGAAAAGCTGGTCAATTGTTCTACAGCCCAAGACTGAATCTGCATTGTTCTTTCTCAATCTGAGGTCTGACTGTCAGTCGGAGTCTCCAGCACCTTGGCATACACTTTCCCAGGGAGGCTGAGCAGTGTGATACCCCAATAGTGGGCACACACCCTCCAGTCCTCTTTCGTAAAAATAGGGACCACGACCCCGGTCTGCCAGTCCAAGGGTACTGTTCCCGAGGTCCATGCAATATTGCAGAGGCACGTCAGCCATGACAGCCCCACAATATCCAGAGCCTTAAGCAACTGGGTGAATCTCATCCACCCCCAGTGCCTTGCCACTGGGGAGCTTGCCAACTACCTCACTGACCTCCACCAGGGAAATGGAGCCTGACACACCAGAAGCCTCTGGCCCTGACTCCTGTGAGGGAGGCATGTCTCTCGGATTAAGGAGTTCCTCACAGTGCTCATTCCACTGATCGACAACATCCTCATTTGAAGTCAGAGTTTCTCCACCACTGCCGAATACAGCTTGGGCGAAGCCACCCTGACCACTCCCGAGTTGCCAGGTAGTTGTCCAGAACCTCCTTGAAGCCAACCAAAAGTCTTTTTCCATGGCTTTGCCAAACTCCTCCCATGGCCTGGGTTTTGCTTTCTTCACCATTGCCGCCTTTTTTGCCTGTTGGTACCTGTCTGCTTAATCGGGAGTCCTGTGGGCCATCCAGTCCCTAAAGGCCTCTTTCTTCAGCTTGACGGCCTCCCTCACCACTGGTGTCCAACCAGGAGGTTCTTGGGTTATCGCCCTGACAGGCACCAACAAGCTTTTGGCCACAGCTATGCCTGGTGGCTTCCACAATGGCTCTCCCAGAGGTGGGAGTTAAAATTATTCCGAATAGGGACCTCTGACAGTCGCTTCCAGTGCACCCTCACTATTCACTTGGGCCTACCGGGTCTAACCATCAGTCTTCCCTGCCATCTGATTCAACTCACCACCAGATGGTGATCGATTGACAGCTCAGCACCTCTCTTCACCCGAGTGTCCAGAACATATGGTCCCCAGTCAGATGAAACGACAAGAAAGTCGATCATTGACCTTTGACCCAAGGAGCTTTGGTACCATTTACACTTATGAACATCCTTGTGTTCGAACCTGGTGTTCATTAAGGACAATCCATGCTTAGCACAGAAGTCCAATAACACTTCATCATTCAAGTTTAGATCACGCAGGCCGTTCATCCCAATCCAGGTCTCCCAGTCATTGCCAACATGAACATTGAATTTTCACAGCAAGACTATGAAGTCTGTAGGTGGGCGCCCACTCGCTCCAAGAAGGGAGAATACTCCAAACTGTTGTTTGGTGCATGAGCAAAAACACAACAGTCTTTTTCATCCCTGTGATTTTAATTCACATTGAAGCAACCCTCTTGTCCACCGGGACAAACTCCAATTGCACAGCAACCAGCCAGGGACTGGCTGGGGGTATCACCACATCCGTCCAGTGCCTCTTACCCTGTGCAACTGCTGGGTAGGAGAGATACCAACCCCTATCAAGGAGTTTGATTCCACAGCCGACACTGTGGGTGGAGATGAGCCCAACTATATCTAGTTGGTACCTCTCAACCTCCCGCACAAGCTCCGGCTCCTTCCCCCCAGTAAGGTTATATTTCATATACCAAGAGCCAGTTTCCGCCGCAGGGGTCCATGTTGCCAAGGGCCTCCCTGCCATTTCCCACTGCCTATACGGCACTTCACCGGTCCCTCATGCTGCAGTTGGTGGGCCCACATGGTCCCCGCACGTTTCAGGCCTAGCCTGGCTGGGTTATGTGGGATGCCCAGCCACTCGCTGAGAAACACTACCCCCAGGCCTGGCTCTAGGGGTAGGCCCTGGTAACCATCTCCTGGGCAGGGTACATGATTTCCCGCATCCCTTAGTCATGGAGGATTTTTGGATCAAGTTAATCTGGGTCTTCACCCCAGACCTGTTCGCCTTGGGAGACCCTACCAGCAGCATATTGCTCCAGTTGACTTGGCTCTGAAGATCCCTAGACCACACAATCCCTTCTGCCACAACAAGACCTTCTATGTTCCTTGTTTGTCAATATGCACTGAAGGACATGGTTAGTTGGTTATGTATTGGTTTACATCTTGGCAAACGTAGCCAGCCTTGACACATGGAGCATGTAGGGTCTGATAAAACAACCAGTTGTATGTAAAAGGCTGAGAACTGTCACATTTCATCAATCTCATAAATCTCAAATCTCCTTCTTCACTCCTGACATCAGTCTTGAGGGTGTCCAGATGGGGCAGCAGAAGACTGAAGCCCACAACTGTGAAGGAATTTCAAAAAACACCAAGTAGATGATCCATCAGGAACTTAAGCACAGTAGCAGCTACAGTCATTTCTAAGTGGACATATTTGGTGAGAAATGAAAGAAAAAGCTGATTCTTTTTATGACTCCAAAGCACATTTCACATATATTCAATATACTGGCACCCTACCCGCTCTGGTCTGTGATGTAAATACCTATGGTCAGTTCTGTTTAGTACATGCCACCATGAAATTACCATGCCATTTCCTGACTGGTTACCTGGTTATTATGCTGTGTCTTCTACATGCAACATGATTGCTTCTACAGGGGGCAAAATGATTCTGATACGTAGAACTCACTGCGACCCTATTCCGATGGGATCCAGCCCAAATTTTTACCATGATTGATGATTAATTTCACAGGTCTGAAAAGGGAAGTATCCAGTTACAGAGGGCAGTTCAATGACACATAAAAAAAGGCTGACCACCAGCGTAGCATGCATCCTATATTTTCTCCATATGACCACATTCGGCTGTCTGCAAGAGACCACAACCTTAAAAGGTGAGCACCCAGTTTGATGGCCCCTTCCGGGTGCCAAGTAGGGCAAATGATATTTCCTATAGTTAGAATTTGCCTCATAATTATCATATCTAAGGTCTTCACTGAGGCAGATGATCCCCGGTTCCCTGGCTGTTGTGGTACCCTTGAGGACTCCAGGTGTCTCCAGGGCTGTATCCATTCCCCTATTTCCTTGGCTAATGCAGTGCCTCATGATGCTCCTTTGCCTGCCTGCCATCCAGATTGATGGTTCTCCAGCTTACACAGTGAGGACCCTTATGGACTCCTTGAGATGCAGGGGCTGTATGCAATATCTGGTGGACCGAGAAGGATGGCCTTGAGGAGCACTGCTGAGTTCTGTAGAAGAGCGCTCTCAGTGACTTTCACTGTTGCCACCTGTACTGTCCTGATCTTCACAGCATTCTGGGTCTGGAGCCACTCATCAGGTGGGGTTCTGTCACACCCTACACCTGTCTCATTCCAGCACTCTGCATTATTGGTCTACTGATCTCTGGACTCAGTACCTCATTGTTTCTTTGTGGGTTTTTCATTCTTTATGGGTTACTTTTAGTCCTTAGTGCATCAACCTGACTTCTGTCCGTTTTGGTTTTTGATTTTTGCCTGGTCTAGACAGCTTTCCATCTACATACTCAAGTTTTGTTTTGTTTTAATTATCTTGATTTAAAGAATCAAATGCTTGCATTAACAGAATTATATAACATTTTGAAGGTGATAATCCAGAGAAGCAGTAAGTACCAGGATGTTGGGAGTAAGGACATCAAAAAAGGAGGCAAACTGGTTTGGGCTAATGGCTTCCATCACAGAGTTTACATCCTGAGGACCATGGAGTTGAGTGGGGATGGAGCACAGCTCTGCCAGCTGGGATGAAGTCAGAACCTCTGCTGCCTTCACCTAAAAGAATAAAAGAGAGAAATGTCGGATGAAATTAGAGACAGTGAAGAAAATAGAACAGCCATACTTCATAAATAGAGACATTTAGGCAACTAAAGGGCATAACTGTAACAAACATTGTTAATAACTAATTTCAGCAATTCAAAAAATAATATCACAACAGCTCTTAAATCCTAAGATTCTTTGATTGTACTATCAGAACACTTATCAGAATGTGCAGTAAATGTTGTGTAACTCACTCCATTGAAGTCACTTTTCAGACGGATGATGTCAGAGAATGAAGCAGAACTCCGAAATTGGCCAAAATTCTTCACCAACCAGTCTGAATCATTGCTTACTGACTGCACACAGGACTGACCTGGAACACCAGAGTACGTTATACAGACCACTAACACATACATGGACAAATAAACAAACGGTTATATACACAAAAACCAACCTTGACCAGACTGGTACTTGAGGTAGTCCATTGTGTAACTGAAGACTGTTTTGGACTGTGTTGTAGAGAGGTCACTGTACACGTTATCAAGTCCTTTCACTCTGCAAACCCAACCACACATGGGTCAATAAACATGAATAAACAAGCAAATTAATTAATAAATGAATGAGTGAATCAGTGGAAAAGATGATGAATGAATGAAGTACTAAGTGAAATTTCAATGTATTTGTGTATGTGTGTCTATATGCATGCATATGAGTCTTTTTCTAAAAAACGTGTTCCTAAACTGTGCAAGTAAACACAGATGTGAGTGAATGCAGAGTAAAAAAAATCACATTTCTCTGTAGGAGTCACAGCTGATGTTCCTCGGAATGACCGACAGGGAGCTTGGACCAATCCCAGGAAGGAAGAGACGGAGATTGGTCTGGAACCACAGGGCAAAGTCCTGTGGGCTGAAGTTCGGGAATTGGGGCACCAAAGCTAGCAGTGTCATATTCACAATGGGGTCTGACACTGCTGGAGGGATTCTAGTCAAGTTCATCTGAAAACACACAGCGGTATGGGTGAGGTGCTGAGACGGACTTCAAATGTCGATACACTAGACAGCAACATTTAATGATATTGCCTCAGTTGGCGTTTTGATGGTGGTGGAGAATGTGGGCTAACATGTCAGTCCAAAATCTTTCATAGGTATGAAATTGGGTAGAGATGTAATGACTGCAATGGCCACAGAATATGATTTACATAATTTTCATACTAATTGAACCATTCAGTGACACCTTGTGCCCTGTGTATGTGGACAGTGTTATCCTTGGCAGAAACTACTCTCACTAGGATGGAAATGTTTCATCACAGGATAAAGGTAATCAGGCCACTGGACTCTCTCACTGTAGAAGTCAAGTACATAGGCTTGTACCATTCTCTTGTTGTATGCTTGTATTTTTATACATGCCTCAGTGCATGGTAGGGTGTTAACTGCTTAATTGTATCATGCAGTACGCCTGTCTGGAAGCATCTACACTCTGTTTTTCCACTCCTTTAAGTTTTTCCTGTGATTTGCAATCTGAAGTGTGGACATGAGATCACAGATATTCTCACCTGTATTGCGCTCTGGCTGAAGGCTGTAAAGAAGCTGCTGAGCTGTTTCTGATCTGAAGACATGAGCACACTTTTGAACACCTCTCGAACCACAGACTCATTTCCCATTGCTCCTGAACCCGGCTGCAGGATCAATTGTGCCTTCTGTTCACCGGTCAGGTAGTCTAACACTGCCACCTACAGGACAAAACATACATACACATATATATATATATATATATATATATATATATATATATATCATAACTTCTGTAACCAGACTAGGAATTATTTTCCACAAAGCAGGATTTCTCAGTAAAGATAGATGATAAGAAGTGATGGTGGTTCAATATAAACATTTCTGATCTCTCCTCCTGTTGACTTTAGACATAAAGTACAGAGAAACTTCTCTTGTGTGAAATATCACTCAGGTCTACTGAGCTGTGCTAAAATGCAATGTAAGGACCAAGAAATATAGCAGCTACCAGCTGTCCCCAATTAAATGTGGTCTTAAACATTATATAAGCTTGACAAGGAAGATCAGTGTGAAAGGGGTAAACTGCTCCTCAGAGTGAGAGATGGTAATTTACCCCAGAAATGTTGAATTCTTTCAGCTGAGAGTAGGACACATAGCTGGAGAAGTAGCCGAGGTTAGCAGTGAGCCAGTCTTCATCTGTCTGGATGTTCACTCTGCAGGCTGCATGATACCAAGACAAATGTGTTAAAAGAGCAACATACGAATATTAGTTTCCACTGTGTCCAGTGTGACGGTACTAACGGATAACATACCTGGTTGACTAAACTGTTGTATGGATTGCTTCAGGTGTGCCACCAGAACAGTTGCAAGTCCCTGTTTTCTAAACTCTGCCATATTTTCAGAAACAATGCTTAATCCCCGAACACTGGTAGGAAGAGAGATAAGCAATTACACAACAACAACCAAAGGTACAGAGGCACAAAGGTACACACAAAGAAAAAAGCCATTCTGGACCCAGTCACATGATGTTAATGCTTGACATGATAGTTATGATTTCATAAATCAGACAATCATTCTATAAAGCACAATAGCCTGAGCAAGAAAACACTTCTAAATGCTAATTTCTTATTGCTTTCTATCGCACTAGCAAATACCACTAAGCTAATACAGAAAAAAGTCATACAGCTAAGAAATTATAGTTGAAGGTTATTGCTAAGAAATAGAATATCTTACTGCAATTGTATAATTTTACTGTCTTGTTTTTTTACAAATGAGATTGAGAGCATGGATTACTCATGTGAAAGAAACGACTCATCAAATGAAAACGATGACAAGCTAAAAGATAATTTTATCAAGTTGGCTATGTAGCTAGCTAGATACCTTACTTGAGGAGTTGCTTTTCTCTGACTGAGAATACAGGGACTGTAGTGTTAGTTTTGTGTTTAATAACAATTCTTCCTATTCAACATATTTCAGTAGATAACCCATTAATTTGGCTTAAAGTTTCTCTTGCAGTCCTCCAGTTATGCTGGCTGCACATTCTTATTTACATAATTTTCCTGCAGGATATTAATATCCTTTCCTATAGCCGATAACCATTTCTGCTAATTTGTCAGAGAAATAAAACACCTCAACATTTTTAGCAGATACTCTTATCCAGAGTGACTTACAATGGCAGATAAATGTAGGATTAAGAGTCTAGCTTAAGAACTCTGACTGATATAGCAGTGACATTCCTTTTCTATGTGGGCCTATGTTGTTATCTGCTATGCTATCAAAGTTTTTTAGCTTTCACCTCATCATATTTATATATCCCTTGAGGCTATACTCGAGAGCCTTCTGAACAAGATTAAATTTTATTTTGTGCTATTATCAACTGAGGTATGTGCTATACTACTAATACTATACAACATCACAGACATATTTATTAGTGTCTAAATCAGTGGCTAAGCTAGATTTGAAATTTTTTTTGAGCGCAGCAGACATTCCCAACGGCTGTATGATGTATTTGCATTATGCAGGGGTACTGAACAGACATTGATAGATAAAAACACAGCAATGATACAAAATGGTAAATCATTAAATGTCAAAACGACGAAGCTGAATGATATATTGCTGGGTGACAGGACACTACACAACTTGACAAATATCAATGTCATGTCTTTTATAATAACTTACAAGTGAAAACCTTACTGCACTTACACCACTTGATAGTTTGAGCAGTTGATGTTGTTGATTGATGTTACTAGCATCTCTGCAGTGAAACTGGGAAGCACAAAGATCAGCTTGTCCTCAAACCACCTGATCCAGTCAGAGGTCTCAAACTTGGGAAACTCAATGCTGACAATCTCAAAGGTTCGATTCATCATCGCATCTCTCACAGCAGGGGTGATATCGCCAAAATGCTGAGAAACAATGCAACAGGTCGAGATGGTACATCAAGCAAATGTCTTACATCAGGTCACACATTTTACCTTACTGGAATGATTGTTAGGCTTTAGATTTCACAAAGTTTAAGTACGTAGGTTACCTTCTGAGTATTGAAAGTTGTGAAAAACTCTTCTACATTCTTCAAAGCATCGCCTTTCTCTAGTCGACTGAACACCTGGTTCATCTGATTTGTGCTGTTCAGTGCTCCAGAGGTCAAAGTGAGTTCTGCTGCTTGGCTAGGTGTCAGCAGGTCCAATGATCCAAACTGCAACATGACACAGAGGCTGGCTTTAGCGCTTGGGGCTGACAAATGACGTCAAACCCACAATCAACTTACTATTGGTGCTGATGTTACTCACGCTGGAGAAATTGGTATTTAGACTTCGAAGTTGTTCCAAGGTGACATAGGTGGAGAACTTGCCAAAGTTCTTTGCTAGCCAGTCACTGTTGCCAGAAGTGCTGGAAACACAACTGGGATCTAAAATGATAACAGAGCAGGAAGGAATGCAATCACATCATTACAAAGAGATCATGGTTTATTGCAAATTTGTTGACCAGCAATCTAACCTTTGAAGATTTAATATGATAAAAATACCAAAAAAAAAAGGGAGGGCAGCTCAAGTGTTCAAGTAACATTCTGAGTACCTGGCAGGCCATATTTTGAGAGGAAAGGATAGATGAAAGAGGTAACAATGGACATTTTTTGCTTCTCCTCCATTAGTGGCTCTTGCATGCCTAACGCCTCCACCCTAATTTGGATGAGAAAAGGTCAGGTCTTGTGATGGATGCTCATGCTTTTTCTTCACAAACCTCATGTCATAAATAGCACCTGTAAATCCCAACTGTGGTGTCGCGATATTTCACTCTCCATACTTACACAACTTGGTAGGTCTGACAGCTGAAGTTCTTGAAACTGAGACTAGAAAGGAAGTCTGTGGATACAGTTGACATAAATGGTCTGAGCCTTATCTGGAACCACCTGGTGATGAAAGTGGTATCTGCAAGCTGTGCAGCACTGAAGTTGTTGACTATTACTTCACCGATGGCATCGAGGATATATGGATCAGGAAGACTGATGTTCAGCGCCTACAAGAGAAAACATATTTCAACATATAATCTAAATGAAATGTTTCTTTCTTATTACAGTGCAATGAACATTACATACCATGCTAGAGTACTTGTCCAGAGCATCATCCAGAGATCCTGAATATCTTTGGAAGAAAAGTATCCAAATTTGTTTGGAATAGACAATGTGACTCTGTGTCCTGCATGTCAGAAGTGAGGCCAGATCACTGGAGGACAGAGCGGTAACCTTAAAAGACAAGAATGTGCAAGAAAAGACAGGTTTATGTGGTGGAATGATTGGCAAGGCTGGACTTGTGGAGAGATATTTTGCATCTGGTTCATGGAAAACTCACTGATGAACAGGCAAAGTCAGAGATCGTGAAGTTGCAGATCACTGCAGACAAGCCTCCAGATAAGAGTTGTTTCTCAAGTGTATGGCTATAGGAAAGAAAATTATAAAACTTAAACATCTCTAAAAAATTTTCTAAAGTGTGCTTCTTTTCATTTTCAAAACCAAAATCTCACCTGTCTACACCTTGACAAGAGTTCTTTGGTGCTGTGGTAGTGGCACTGGCAATGGTAGCAGAGGTGACTCCAGCAATAGTAGTGGTAATAACATTGGTTGTGGCATTGCTATTGGTGACAGTGGTAGTGGCACTTGTCGGGACACTGGTTGCAGCAGTTGTATTAGCACTGATGTGTGTGTTATTGATATTGCCATTCGTAGTGTTACCACTAGCAATGGTGATGGTGGCACTGGCAGAACCAGTGACAGTTGTGTTGAGGCTCGCAGTGGTGGCATTGACGCTGCTGCCGTTGACATTGCCATTTATGGGGCTGACAGTGGTGGTGTTGACACTTGCAATAGTGATGGTGCTGTTGGCACTAGCAGTGGGAGTGACAGTGGTGTTGAGGCTTGCAGTGGTGGCATTGGCAGTGGTGGCATTGACAGTGGTGATGCTGA
>JAILXH010013943.1:0-10542 GCA_023558415.1 Piaractus mesopotamicus | reverse complement strand
AAAAACCATTGTCAATAAACATAGTCTGTTGATGCATCCATGAAAGAGAGTTAAGACTGTACTATGCATAGAGAAAACCATATAACAACATCGAGAAACACTGCTGACTTCTCTGGAGCTCATCTGAAATGGACTGATGCTCAGTGGAAGTGTATTGTGGTCTGATGAGTCAACGAATAATTACACACAGAACTACAAGTGATAATTTTAATAAACGGTCATTTACTGATACAAAATATATAGTTACTAAATACTAGATTAATAGATATGCAGAGAAAATGGAAACATGACATTCACCAGATAAGCATATTGTAATTAGCTTAGACCTATCGTTGGACAAGCAACTTTAAAATGAATTGACAAAACTATTCAATGTGCAAATACAGTGAGTCTAATGTCTAACAACACTTCTCTCAGATTACTGTGTGTGTAAAAACACAAACGAACTGAACAAACATATGCCAAACGGAGAAATAAAACAAAAATAAACTAAAATCTAAAATCTGCAGATGTAAAAGTGCAAACAGGAGAGAGCGCTTCTTCTGTTATATCTTGGTCCCATGGTTGTTCTCTCTCTCTCTGCCTCTCTACATCTGTGTATGTGCTTATATGACAGAACTCTTGTGGGTGGAACTAAGGCAGGGAAAAGGATTTTCATGCTCAATTTCTAATGAATGTGCAATCTCTTTGTCTGTGTATCTGCTCAGGTTTCATTATAAAACAACTTCACATGCATACATTTATGAGTGTAGTTGCATAGCATGTAGTAAAGGAACATTATATATTTTCATATATAAACATTATTACTGTTTCAATAGGAATTATTACAAGAAAACTGTTGAGCATAAAGACTATTATATCCAAAAGTACTTTAATTTTACACCATGGTTACATTAATCTACTTGAAATCTCTAACAATCCAATGTCTAAAAGAACATTATTACTAAGAAATGCGATTTCTATAAAAAAGGAACATAACTAAAAAAGAACATTTCTAAACAATGCCTGAATGAAAACAAAGTTGCATAGTATAGAGTACAGAAAACCTGAGATACATTATCTATGGCAGAACCTCTATTTTGCTTGCAGTATAGCATTTACCATGAATAGTCATACAAGTTATGAACTTTACTTACACAGTTCTACTTTTAAAGGGAAGAATACCACACAAAGACCCAAAAGAAAAGAACATGTATGAGGTTAAAACATAATTCAAAGAAACATATGGATTTACAATTCAAAAATCATAAAATAACTATAAAGCTTTAGGCAGTCTTAGTATTAATTTACATCTGACAATGCTGCATGTGTGATACAGTTTAAGAATTACAGAAATACTATGAACCGTAGGGAATCTTTAATGCATATTCAATTTGTATTAATTCATATCTGACAATGCTGCATGGAAAACCATGTTTTGAGTTACATACTGATATTTTAACAGAGAGACAGAGTTATTTTTCACAGTTTGATTAAGAAAGAAAAGTAATTGGATTTGGCTGTAATTGAAATCTTATAGAGCTTTGAATTCATTTAGTTAATGCGATAGCAGGAAGAGCATGCCTAGGTTTGAGAGTCAGTCTAGCAAAGATTCAAAGGATTTATGACTGCTGGGGAATGCACTTAGCATGTTTACACGAAAGAGAATTTCGAATGGGGGTTAGCACTGTAGGCTCATCTGGATGATCATTAGGTGATCATCCTTGAGTGATTCTGTTGTATACAAGTTACAGTAAAACCACAAAGTGTGAGGTAATGGCCAGGTGATCTCTACAGATCATACCTGATTCATCCTGGATCTCATGAATCTCCTGACTTACAGCTCTCCCACAAAGTTGGTGTGCAAGGAACCTCGCAATTTTATCGCCGTGCTCATAGTACTCATGATGAGATGTAATTAATAGGTTCTCCGCTTTTTGTGAGTTTGTAGATCAAATTCCTTTTGAAGGTGTAGGCGATCTTTATTACCATCATCTGACAGGGATGTTGCTAGTTGTGATTCAAGGTCCCCAATCTTATTCATCAATTCATTAATACCATTATTTCTGATTCTTTGTAACTTTGCATTGTAAGAAATAATCTGGCCTCTTAAATGTGCTTTAAGATGCTTCCCATACAATGACATATCTGCCCATCAGGTTTGAATCAATTTGGGAAAATGTGCGTATTTACTAATAAGAAGTGCTGCCCCTCTTGATTTGAATTGAAACTTTGAATCATAAGCTTTACCAGCCCATCTAGTATGTAAACTTGAAAGATCATATATATTTAGATGCGTTTCCTGAAGGAAAGCAACATCCACGTTTAACTGCTCTCTGTGTGTCAGGATTCTCTTACATTTCACAGGATGATTCATCCCCTTAACATTCCAACTCACAAATGAGATAGTCTTCCCTCCTGTAATTACATTCTGTGCCATGAGCTGATATTACAGATGTTACTAAAGACAAGTAGTTAATTACCTATTAAGCCCCCATTGTTGCAAAAGTAAAGAAAAAAAAATAAAATGAGTACTATAAAATATGATATAAAACAGATTTAAAAAAAAAAAACCTGAACACAAAAACACCTTTGAATCTTTCATTCCGCCTTCCTTCTAACCCATCCTAACTCAGTTGAACCTTCTTGCAAAACAACAATATCCACACAATGGGCTTATACTAGGTAAGTTACTAAGCTAGAAGCTAAGCTCAACAGAACATACCAACTTTAAGGTGTGCATATCAATATATAAAATAACCCCAAATAGTAAGGTTTACATTAACTCACTCCAACGTTCCATTATTTATAATATTAACTGTCATCAGGAAGTTGAATATGTCTATAAATGTCTCTAAAACAATATGAAACAATGCAAAGTGCACATAATGCACATGTACCTCAACAAGCTGACATTAACTGCAGTTATACCAGTCTTCATAGTTCATAGTTTAAACTTAACCTATGAGTTAAGTTAAGAGATGCTTATATCATTCCATCACGAGTCTCCGTTCTCTGGCAATGTGCAGAATGTTCTGCATGGTGCAGAAAGTTCTGTTTGGGGGTGGTTGTAAACTATAGTGCGCTCTATCCAGTAAGGGGGCCTTCTGGTACATCTATTACCTGGATTTATAGCAAAATCAGGTAACAACAATGACAGTAGTTCATTCTTACTATGATTTCAGTGGGGCTAACCGCTACTGAATGTGTTAGAGCAGAGTCACCTGAGCCACTCGAGTCCCTGGGGGAAGATGGCACACAACTTTAGCAGGAATTGCAATATTAATATTATGACCTTTGATGCTCCTGCCAGCCATGGTTTGTTTTGGCATTTGATAAGTAAGTGAGTTGGATACAAGGTATGGGCATTTTTGTTTATATAAGGCCAAAATAACATTTAAATGATAAGATGTTCTGAAGAGCTCTGCAAAACACCACCTACTCCATCGCTTGCTCACTAGTGTCCCCCGGATAAAAAAATGCCATCTTACAAAGATATGTATATCAGTTTAAATATATCAGTTTCAATGTCCTTTCCTTGAAAATTACAATTTAGCTCATTCAGTTTGGGTGTTAGGTCCATCATAAAAGCCAACTCGAACAGCCATGTCTCATCTGCCAGCTCCCTGTATTCTTCATTCCCTCCTTTACAAAAAAGTATATTCATTCTAGTATATTCATTTGAAATAAATTTAAGTAAAGTTAAATTATATTTCCCAAGTGTACTTTATGTAATAAGTATACTGATATCCATGTACTAGTAATGTACTTATAATTGTACTGTTTCAGTAGTTCTTGGGACTAAATTGGGACACTTTTTCATCTAAGTATATGTTAGAGGTAAGAATAGTAAACTTTGAGTACACAACTACTTTATGTAAAAAAGTCAACTCAAAGCATACTCACTTATTTGTAGCTTAAAATAAGTATAATAATAGCACACTTCTTTTTTATAAGGGATGACTTCAAAAAAGTCATAATCTCCAGTAGAAAATCAATGAATTGCTGGAGCACCTTTCCACAACTTAACCAGCATACATCCACATGCAGAATCAGGTCTCTATATTCAGCATCAAGCTCAAGTAATGTTTTAAACAAGCGATGCTGAAGAGCTTCTGTATAAACTAGGTTTACAGTTTTGATTACAACAGTCATTACATGTGAGAAATCCACTTTGCTGGCTAGTGCTTGCTGATGAATGATACAATGATAGCTGACAAAAGAAGGGAATGTGGTTTCCTACAAAGTGTGTTGAAACCAGCAGGCATACCACACATTGCCGGCGCTTCATCTAGTGTTATTTTCACGTTTTCAAAGTGGAAGGAAAATCTTCTGACAATGAATCTACTCTTCTTGCTACAGTTGCAGCTTCAAGTGACATATTACCTATGGCTGTTCCAATGTCCTGAATTATGAGTCAGGTCAGCAGCGACGGTCATTGCATCTTTGAACGACTCTCCGCCTGTAAATGTTTTTGTAAATGTTCTTTACAAAGAAATGACTGCTCAATTTCAACTTCAACTTTTTTGAACAAATTGAACGTCTTGATGGATAGGTGTCGTTAAACTTCGGATGCATCGTGGAGTGATGGTGCTTCAAGTTAGCTCTTTTGAGTCAAGTTTGAGGGAAACTCAACCAGTGTCTACTGTGTCACTGGTCTACTGTGTCAAAAGCAGCTCTGAGGTCTAAAAGTGTAAAAACAGCGGAATTCCCATAGTTAGTAGCTAGTAAAAGATTGTTAAAAACTTTGAAAAGTGCAGATTCAGTGCTGTAAGGAGCTTTAAAACCTCCTGAAACACTTCAGGAATATCATGTGTGTCTGAAAAGTTGCAGTTGTATAAGTTCACCTTTGTCCAAAATTTATGAAAGGAATGGGAATTTTGAAGACTTTAACTAATTAGGTTAACTAAATAAGTTTTTTAACCAGGTAACTAGTTTTTTTATCAGTGGTTGCACTACTGCATGTTTGAAATTTTGCTGGTTCATAATTTCTTGGATGTTTGGTCCAGTAGTCTCATAAATCTATTTAAAATGTGAGGGGGGACAACATCTACGGGACAAGCTGAAGATTTCACATGACCAATAATTTCAATTAGGAGAGAAAAAGACACAAGCTCAAACTGGTCAGCAGGTGACAGTGATAGATGGGTCGTAGGAAGGGGGAGAGATGAGAGAGATTGGGGGGACATTAAGAACAGCATTAATGCTACTAAAAAGAACACATGATTTTTAAAAGAATATCTAAAAAATATTTTGTCTTCTCAGCTTTAGCAATTTTCTGACATCTGCATCAGCTGTCCTTTAAAATGTCAAAAGGCACCTGCAACTTTCTTTCTTCCTCTTGCATCCAGTTCTCCTGCATTATCATCTAACTGGACAAGTAGTGTCGTTCAACCATAGTTCAGATTTAGGTTTGGAACACATGATTTTAAATGGAACAACAGTGTCTAGGATGTTTTGGTAGGTGGAATAACATATTGAGGTTAGGTCCTCAGTATTAAAACAAAGGGAGGAGCCTGAGTGAGTCTCAACCACATTTTTAAAAGCAGCGGAGAACTGTACAGCAGGGACGGGGTTAAGCATACAGTAATAACAAGCTGGAGCACACAGTTTAGAGATACACTATATGGACAAAAGTATTGGGACACCTACACATTACACCCTACAGGAGCTTTTATAACATCCCAATCTAAATCTATAGGCATTAATATGGATGTAGCATGGCATGTGCTACCCCAGGCTCAAGGAGGACGCTGGAGGCAGGGTTCAGTGTTGCAGCAGCCATATCTTTAATTCACACAAAATAAAAAACACAAAACAAAACCAAAAGTATGCTGAGCTGGCCACTTTTCAGTGGCTTCAGCCAGCTAGACTTTTCAGTCTTTTTACTTAAGCTTTTCAGCTCTTCAGTTTTCAGCTGCTGCTGCTCCCTCTCAGCTCTTTTAAAAGGTGCTCAGCACCTGAGCCGAGAGGGAACGAGAGCTCGCTGCTCCGCCTCCCATCACCGCCCCCAGCTTGCAGCTCGGCTGTCTGGGTCGAAAGTGAGGTGTAGTGAAGAGGCCTCGCTGTGTACCAGGGGGCGGGGCTCGGGCAGCGGACCTCGGGACTCGCTCGTGCCTCTTGTGGCCGGCACCATCACCCTTGTCGTCCTCCTCCCACCGTCACTCATGTGACTGGCGTCTCACGGCGAAGCTCTGGCTTTGCGCTCCGCCCCCTCCACACTTGCAGCTCTCTCCCTGCCATCTTCGCCGCCGCTGCGTGTTTGGGCTCCGCCTTCCTGCCGGCTCTCGCAGCCATCATCGTCGGGGCCCGGGTGGAAGGCGCATGCCACAATGGAGTTGGTCCCTCTTTGCAACTATAACAGCTTCCACTCTCCTGGGAAGCTACCTACAAGATTTTGGTGTCTGTGCAAGTTTTCGCCCATCCAGAAGAGCATTTGTGAGGTCAGACACTGATGTTGGATGAGAGGGTCTGGCTCACAGTCTCCATTCTAGTTCATCAGAAAGCTGTTTGATGGGGTTGAGGTCAGGGCTCTGTTAGGGCCAGTCAAGTTCCTCCACACCAAACTCACCCAGTCAGGCCTTAATGGAGCTGCTTTGTGCTCTGGGGCTCAGTCATGCTGGAACAGAAAAGGTTCTTCACCAAACTGTTCCCACAAAATTGGAAGCTTGTAATTGGCCAAAATGTCTTGGTGCTGAAGCTTTAAGATTCCCTTCACTGGAACTAAGAGTTCTAGACCAACCCCTGAAAAACAGCCCCATATCATCATCCCTCCTCCACCAAACTTTACAGTTGGCACAGTGCAGTCAGACAGGTAATGTTTCCTGGCATTCGCCAAACCCAGACTCGTCCATCAGACTGACAGATAGAGAAGTGTGATTCATCTCCACAGAATACATTTCCACTGCTCCAGAGTCCAGTGGCAGCGTTTTACACCACTCTATCCAATGCTTGCCACTGTGCATTTTGATCTTAGGCTTGTTTATGCTGCTCAGCCATGGAAACCCATTTTGTGAAGCTCCTAAAGTGCAGTCCTTTTGCTGATGTTGCTTCTAGAGGCTGTTTGGAACTCTTTAGTGAGTGATTCAACAGAGAATAGGCACTGTTTGCTTCAGCACTCAGCGGTTCCGCTCTGAGAGTCTGAGTGGTCTACCACTTTGTGGCTAAGCTGTTGTTGCTCTGAGGTGCTTCCAATTATAGCACTTACAATTGACAAGGCAGATCTAGCAGGACAGAAATTTCACAAACTGACTTGTAGCAGAGGTGGCATCCTAAAACAGTGCCACGTTTAAAGTACCTGCACATAGTGTAGGTACAGGTATAGTATAGGTATTATACTTATACAGGGGTGTAAAAAGTACTGAAAATCACTATTTAAGTACAAGTACTGTTACTGTAGTGATAATTTACTCAAGTACAAGTAAAAAATTAGTAAATAAAATTACTCAAGTTTGTTTTTTATATTTTTGCTATCACAACTTGAATATATTTTACATACTACAGTAAAGTACACAGTACAGAAATACATTAACAACTAAAGCAAAACATATTATATGAGGAAAAAAAGTTCTGACAGCTGAGACTGATCACAGCTCACTCTGCTAAAGCAAATCTACACACCTTTCTGTGAGCTGTGTAAAGAACAAGGTTTACATTAAACTGCATGCATTTCACAGTTAAATGATTATATAAGACTTCCTAGCTTATCTGTTTTAAATAAAGTAGCTTAGAATCCCTAAAAGTCTGTTCAGAAGTTGTTACAGTTTAATTAAGTTCATTTAAAATAAGTATTTAGAATCAAAATTATGAGTAGATTGCTAAATTAATAAGCTAATTTTAGTGAGAGTCCTGCTGTCCATCAGCTCCTTCAACGCTAGCTTATGTTAACAGTTATGAACCTCTACAGACAGTAAACACATTCACAGCCTTCACTGCAGTTTACCCAGCTTCATCTTTTTACTGTGATCTATTTCACTAGTAATCATGTTGATCACTTCATACAGAATCAAACATTTATTATTACCTCATTTGACAATTAAAGGCAAACAACAAGGCATAGAGATAGAGAGAGAGAGACAGAAAAAGGAATAGGAAGAAGAGAGTTAGTTCTGTGATGTAGTTGTGTTGCGTTCTGTAATGAACTGAATGAATTTTATTACAGACACTGTAATAAAATATACGCAACAGATTTCAACTTTGATAAACAGAATCATTATAAAAGAAAGAAGAAAACCGTAAACATGGTACCTGTTTAGCTCAGATCAGCTATCTCGGCTAACACTGCCCCAGGCCGGAGTCGAGTTGTGAGAGTGGATCTCAGCAGGTTTTGTGTTTGGCTGCTGATAATAACGTTGTTAATTTTAGTTCATGTTAAATAAATACAGATGACCGTTTGGATGCGGTCTGTTCCTCGTGTGTGCTGGTTCTGGACATCTCTGTCATGTTTTTCCTGCCAGAGCTGCTGTTTTTTGATTGATCAGTCCTTCAAATTTAACCGCACTTTGTTCTTATTGGTTTCTGAACTGATACACTCATGATTTATTTTTACTCTGTAACGTTAAAGTTAAAATTAAAGTAGCGAAGTAGAAATATTTCATTAAAAATGAACTCAAGTAAAAGTACCATGATTTAATTCTACTTTACTGTTACAGGGAAAACTGTACTTAAGTACAGTAACAAAAGTAAATGTAATTCGTCAATTACACCTCTGTCCCTATAGTAGTATGGGTTTTCCCAATAGATTTGGAGGAAGAAAAGTTGTCTGTCCACCCAGTTTGTACTTCACCAGTTTTTTCAGTGGCATGTTGGATATTAAAGATTGCTTGTTGATCAGACGCCAATAGAGAGTCAGCATTTTTTGTCAAAATTGACAAAAAAAGACAAACAGACAGAAGGCAGGCAACATACACTGGCAGCATCATGCACTTGAGCATTTTTAGATGGAAAAAAAAAGTCTTCAGACATCACAGATTAGTAAGTACTTTGTTACAAAGCTGTTGTTGGCAGTTACAGCTTCAAGGTATCTATGGTAATGAGAGAGCAGCTTTTTTCAGCACTGTGCTTCAATTTTGGTCCATTTCTCTTAACAAACTGTCTTCAATTCACCAACAATGGTCCCTCTGATGTACTTGCAGTTTCAAAATGCATCAATTTTTAATGAAATCCATACACAATCTTTCTTCGAACATAATGTGCTGAATTATTGCTGAAGAGTTTATTTTTATTTTGTCTGACCAGAGTACATAGTTTCAAAAGAGTTCAGACTTATCTAAATGCTTGTGTGCAAATTTTGCATGCATCTCTGTGCATCTTAATTAGCATAAGAATTTCATTTAACTTTTTATTTAGAGCCAATCGAGAGTTGAGTTTCTGAGTTATGCAAGACCTGTTTTTTCACTGTGCAGCAGCCAATTTAGACATCATCCTAAACTTTGTTCTGAGAGGAGTCATCAAAAGAAGACAGGTTTTTTTTCTGGAAACTGAGCTTGGTGAATGTTAAGGCCTACAAAATGTATTACTTTCATGAGTGTCTGGAGTGAGCACAGGACAGTCTGAATGATGTTCTTACTGATAAACGTTGAACAAAAATGGATGCTATAGTTGATAAACATAGAAAATCAAAACATTTTGAAAGCTTCACCAGAAATTATTGAATTATCTTTGATTAAAAATTACAGCTTTAGCTGTTCTAGTCTTATTGGTTTAATATAAACAGTTCTATGAAAAAGCCTCTTAGAACATGGGCTTCAGAGTAGAAAAAAATTATTTCCTGGTTGTACCAGCAGTAAATCAACACATTTCACATAATATTAAATAAAATGCAGTTTATTTATTATGACATTTTTTAATATTCACATACACTATATGTACATATACAATAAATTAATGTAAACAACATTAAATCTGCCACTTCCTGTTTGGAAGAGCAGGCAGAAAACCTTCGCAGGAGCAATTTAAGAAATACTGAAGTGAAATCCAAGAACAGACAATTGTGAATGAAAATAAAATACATTATATTTTATGAGTCAGTTGAAAATCATAGCTTCATAAAAGTATTCAGCACTGTTCAGATTAGAGATTAACCCTCAGTTTAAAACCCACTTTATTGGAAAGTGTTTCAGGTACTGTAAGAAAACATTTGTTCTTCATCTCTACTTAAGTAATGTTACTATATTAACATTCCTGGCACATCTGAAATAGGTAACACAGGAGAAGCAGCCTCCTCTATAGACTCAACTTCCTTTAAAACTGCTTTTGACTTAATTGTGTATTGTGTATGTGTTGAGCTGTAAGTGTGAGGACTTTTTTCTTCTCTCTGCAGGCTCTCTGGCTGCAGTATTACAGATGAAGGCTGTGCTGCTCTGTTTGAAGCTCTGAATACAAACCCCTCATCACAGCTGAAAGAGCTGAACCTGAACTTCAATAAACTAGGACATTCAGCAGTGAACAAGCTCTCTAATCTACTGAAGGATCCACACTGTAAACTGGAGAAACTACAGTGAGTTACTGACTTACTGTCTCTACACACACACACACACACACACACACACACACACACACACA
>JAILXH010013932.1:0-11525 GCA_023558415.1 Piaractus mesopotamicus | reverse complement strand
ACTTTCTGATTTACTGATGATGTTGACGTGTTATTAAAGAATTATTGAGTATGGTTTGGCAGACTTTGTGTTATGAGTTTATCTCACACATGTAAAGCCACACACACACCAGTAGAACAGGACATTTATTTTGCGAAACTGACATATTCCAATTTTATTTTTTATGTAATGTTCAGTTGCATCAGATAAAGTGACCATGTGTCTACTGAAACTGGCATACATGAACTCAAAGTTAAGCACTGTAGCATTATGACTTGATGCATAACAAGAGGCAAAAAAAAGATGAATTTAAAAAAATCAGCCTACAGCTATAGAACGTCAAACCACACAGTTTTG
The DNA here is from genome assembly GCA_023558415.1 of Piaractus mesopotamicus. Taxonomy (NCBI): domain Eukaryota; kingdom Metazoa; phylum Chordata; class Actinopteri; order Characiformes; family Serrasalmidae; genus Piaractus; species Piaractus mesopotamicus. Next base: position 11,189 of record JAILXH010013932.1, on the reverse strand, counting down.
AAAGAGTGCAAAAGCGATTGTCACCTTTTGCATGTACTAACATACATTGAATACAAAAGCTTGAAATGTTTGCTTTTATAAGAAAACTAATATTCTCACTTAAATTTGTTTAAATAGTGCATAAAAAGTATGTTTCACCTTTATCCCTACAGTCATCCTCATTAACATGCAAGTGTGAACATGTTAGAAGTGGGTCTGGTGGTGGAAGCAAGCTGTAATATTGGGTCTCTAAGGAGACAAGTTTGGAGCACAGCATTGTTCCTAGCGTTTGGTGGATTGCTCTTGCATACTTTGCTAAGCAAAATAAAAGTTGTAATGCAGTCAGAAACTTTATGGGAAAGAGCATGTATGTACATAACATTCTAGTCTTTGGTCTTAATTACAACACTGAAATGAAATGCAAGTATATTCATTTGCTCTGAGGCTTTAATCTATTTAGCATTAACAGGAATTAGATCTATTTATATTTTTTACATCAGTGGAAGCATTGTTTTTAAAATGATGGCCTTTATCAGTCAGAGGATTCCCACAGTGACCTTGTTTGAATATATGACCTGATAAAATATATGCTACCTAACATAGTTCACAATTTCACAGTGAGCAGAATATGGCCTGCGTCCAAGCCTATCAGAGGCCTGAACTAAGGCAATATTTATCTGCTGTATCACATCCCTTTGAAGTAGTTCGGCAGAGAGCTTTTGGTTCCTTGGATGAAAAGTCAATGTTTGCTCGGGTTTTGTTTAAATGTGCCACAGAAGTGCTGAAAAGATCAGTGTTAGATGTGACTCTAAGCACTAATACCATGATGAGAAATCAAAAAGACAAAATGAACAGAACCTTGAAATTGATTTTGTAATTTCTAGAATCAGATGTGAGGGGAAAGTCTATTTGAATCCTTTAGGCTCTTAAATTGAAAAGCTTTTAAAGTCTTATTTGCAGGCAATCATGGTGTGTCTACAATTTAAAACACATTCTCTGCACTTTATCCTTTGAATCACTTGCTTGTGGATCATACTAATCTGGAACCGTTTGCCTGGTTTAGTGCTTTTTTGAGGAACAGGCAGATTGTTTGAAATGCCCTCTTTCTTCACACTAGTCAGACACCCAGAAATAAGATTTGCTCTTACCTTTTTGTCATTCATGGTGAGTCCTTGTAAACAAATTGTACCTCTAAAATACAGGCATATTTTCAGGGGTGTATTTGGCTAAATGGTACATAACACCTTAAATTGGCCCCATTTGCTAACCGATATTACAGTGTGGCATTTCTGATTCCAGCTTAGAATAGATACTTTTAACACTTAGGGGTCCAAGCATTTCTTACTCTGTAGCACCTTTTTTTTTTTGTTTCGGTGCTCTGCTTGGAGTACGTCAACCCAAGGTGCCATCACGGAGGAGAAGTCCCAGGCACCCTCCAAGTGTGCTTTAGGATGGCTGGGTGGTGGTGCTCTCAGTGGGTGGCTGGAAGTGCTTCAAGCCCTGAGGGGTGACGTCAGCCCTCTTCGCCACCCTCTCCGGAGTGCTGTTGTTTAGAGAACAGAGTGGCCAGCCTTACTCGGCGAGTGTGGGAAAAGTCGTCCAACGGGCCTGTCGCTGAGTGTGTTTACGTTACGAATGCAATAAAGAATATTTACAAGTCAGGTGTGTTTAGACTGGGGGGGACGCTGGTGGAGAGGGAGGGCTGTGGCTGTAGGATGTAGGTTTTTGGGGGGTGGGCAGCTGGAATCTCTCAAGCCAACTTTCAACACTATGTCGTCTTTTTGCCCAGAAGGCAAACAAGCATGTTTGAATCTCAAAAGGCTCCCTACTCCCTAAATAGTCCACCCCATGAGTTGTAAAATTTTGCACCCGATAGTGCACTATATGTCCAGTAGGGAATTGTGCACACATGGCTGAATTCAAAATGGCTCTTTGTTAGACATATTATGCACAGTTTGAGTGCAGAGGCCATTATATTAAGACCTCTGTGGTGCACTGCGTAGGCAGCGGGGAGCCATTTGAGATTCAGCCCATGACTTTTATGGAGCAGACGTGATCATGAAGGATATTCTATCAAGGTCACAAAAGTTGGAAGATCTCTTGAAGTAGTGCTGCCATCCGGACTATTGTCAACTGAACTTTCAAAGCTTTTTTCGTTTAGCACTACTAGTCACCTATGGAAGCTAGAACAGAAACACTATTGATAGTAGGGCTGCAAAAACCTATTTTGCTATTTGATTAATTATGTGAATTAATAATTAATTAGTCATCTTAAATGTGGCCTGTAAATGTGAAGAGCTGCAACAGTAAAATGTTTGGCAGTGCTTTAACACACTAAGGTACTGTTGACTAAGGGTTTAATTACCACCTTGGGGAAAAAATGTGGTGCTTTGTGTAACCCTGTGCATAATTTTGAGCCTCTGTAACTAATATAATAATACATGTGTAGATTAACATTATCACGCTTCAGACTGCAGCATAATTTAACCGGTTTAACATTTTAATATGTACGTTGACTGGATTACTTTTTTATTTGAAAACTGTTTACAAAATGAGTTGGATTTTAAAGCTGTTTTAATTTGGATACCACTCTTGTGGAAACATGTAACTGCATGCAGTATGTGGAAGAACATTTTGTAACATCGGATGTGCTTTGACCCCTTCCCGACTGGATCGTTCTGATGATTGTGAGCATGACGAAAGAGTACTCAAGAAGAACTCTGTGAAGGACAGGTCTTCTCAGGATGTAAGTGAATTATATACTATTGTCATCATATGTTCCTTATTGTCAGTATAATGTTGATTTTGTTTCATTTAAGACCTAAATTTGAGACCTTTTTCAGTCTGTGCGTTTGACTTTAATATGTAAAAGACGTATGATGTGGTCCGAAAAACTCCCACAAAGTCCAACCCAGTGCCTCTGACTTTTAAATTATTACTTCAAGCTTTACAGGGCAACTTGCAGCAGTCAGACTTGTATAGATCATATGTGACTACACAAAGTTACGACACAATAAGTGAATTGCTGCCCTCTTCGGGTTGTCATTAATTCACTCTAGGTTGGACATTACTTCTAAAAAGGAAACGAAAAATCGACAGCGGAAATATTTGTCGACAATTTTTTAGTATCGATAATGTTGAATATTTGTTTCAGCCCTAGTTGATAGCACAAGGACAGTTGCTCATCTTTGACCAACTCTTTCTTTGTCCCCATAGTTGGTGTGTGATAGCTCAGCTCAGGCATGTCACACTCTCCTATGTTAAGACAGTAGCCCCATTAGTCTGCACTGTAGAGGCGTTAGCCCAAACAAAAGGACGCATACCAGCAGCTCTACCACCTAAGCACACAGCCTAGAAGCCCCAGGATCTCCAGGCTGGCCAGCACATAAACATCTACCTACAGTCCTGGTGCCAGCGCTGGACATACAGACCTAACACTATAGCATTCACAGATGCACCGTGCATGAGTGGGGGAGTCTGCTTTCCGTCTGCTCTGTGGCTTGCCAGTATAATCTGTAACAACTTTGTGGGATCTGAGGAGGCTTTGCACAAAAAGTCCTCTTGCTAATGCACTAACTTGTTTGAACTTTCTGCATTAAGACAAACCATTTAAGCTTAAAAGAATCCAAGCTTTTTGGTAGTTATATTTGAATGTGTTCTCCCACAATTAACTTATCCATTCTCCAGCTGCAATTTCACTCTTTCCCAGCAGCTGTTGCAAGGTTAGACAAGCTTTCAGAGTGCTTGCAAAAATTTAATTAAACCTACAAAAACCTTGATTTTCTAAGTGAATATAAGTACACAACATTTACAGAGAACACACATTTTAATGCACAGTTGGTTAATTTGCAAAATTTAACGTATTTGCCTGTGCAAAAGTTATGGCATGTAATATATGTTACATTTTAGTTCTCTCAATATGTTAAGCCCAGCAAATAAATGGAAAATTTAAGCTAACATTTGCAGAAAAATGCCAGATTTCGGTTTGTTTCCTGTAGAGGATGTGTTAAAGCAGCACTATGTAAGATTTGTTTTTGCTAATCAGAAAGAAGTTGCATTATTGAGTCAGAAGAGAATATAAACACACTAAAATGTTATGTATTTGCTGCTGCAAATCTAGGGAAGCATATAAGTACCAAAATTAAAATGAAATATATGTAAAATGGCAATGTATTTGTATGCTTGCATTTAAATTTTCCAGTCATATGCAATGTTGATATGTAAACACTAGTATGCCAAATGGCAAATTAAAATCACAGTATTAAATTTTAATTTTCATTTTGAGCTTAACATTTAATATATGAGTGGGAAATTTAAATACACACATACCCTGCCATTTCACATATTACATTTTCATTTTAATTTTTATACCAATATGTTTGCATACAAATCAACCCATAAAGCAGTGGTTTTAAGGTCCAACTGTATACCTTAAATAAGTTTTTCCCAGGTGAAAAGTACATATTTGTGCCTCTTTATAACATAATGGTTTAAAACAGAACAATGAAATAAAAAGCCTGGAGACGAGACGAGTTGTGTGTAGTCAATACAACTATATATAATTTCAATGGATTATGGACCAATTATGATCCCTGACTAAAGGTACTGAGATGTACCCTTAAGGGTATCACCCCAGTGACAAGAGGGGTACTGCCCCAGTGACAATGCCAAATCCCCAAATCATACATCTTTAACTTATTACACAAATATTTGGATTCAGCTGGCGACAGTGACAGTGTATATCAGATATAGTATTTTCTGTTGTGTAATTGATCTGAAGCTTTGAAAATTTCTTCAAAGCTTTGTTGTTTCCAACACCTCAGTTCTAATTACTTATAACGACATTGTCCAGCTCAAACTCATTTTAGAACCCAGTTTGTAACAGTTGCTACTGAAGAATGCATTTGTGGGCGATTGGTCAGTTGAGATGTTCCATCAAACAAGCCTTGAAGTTTTGTGCAGTCACTTATTTTGTAGTTAACATCACCTATCTGTTTATACACATTTGAATTGCTTAGTGCTCATCTTTTGAAAGCTGAAGCCCAAATTTAATCCCTGCCCTACAAAGACAGGCCTATCTTAGAGCATGCTCGGCTGCTGCTCCTCATTATAGTGCACTACCCAGACCTTTATGGAGGCAGAGTCTGGGCCACGTGTTCCAGCCTAATTGGTCTCTTCTGATACTGCTTGGCCAAACTTATCTTCTCTGTCTCATGTTCATTACCACCCTTAAAACCAAGTGTGCCATCCAAGACTCTTAAAAGACTACACCGCTCCTGCAATTGAGATGCTCCAAATTCCTGGATCTAGTCAATTTGCAGAGACAGGGAAAGGGAGGATGTGCTACTACATCGAAAGCAAAGGAGGGGCTGCAGAATTTTGCAGAATTGTCATCTCTGCCAGCATTATCAAGCAGCGGCCTGATGGATGCGAAGCAACTCCTCTCCTCCAGAACAGTCAATGATCTCATTTCAGCTCTGTTAACTCCTGCCAAGTATTTGCCTTCTCTTTTTTTCCGGCGAGCGGTGTGGGGGCAGCGGGACAGAGTCTGCCTGTGGCCTTGCTCCAAATGATGCAGTTTGACAGAAACCACATGAAGGGCCTAGCGCTGGGCCACAGAGTGGCCGGGGGCCCGGAGCGTGGAGGCTGCGCTCATGCACACTCAGCCTCTCCCCTACCTAGTGTGCCTTTCACCTGATTAGTTCCAAATGTGCAGCGTCTGAGCACGGCCGCATTACTGCAGCGGAAGTACCAATCAGAAAATAATCATTAGACCAGAAAAAAACCAACTCTTTCCTTAATTGTAGAGCAGTTCAGACCTGCAAGCTGAATAATTATTCCACTTCTGCTGCTGCTGTTTGTTGTTCCTTCCCCCACCCTTAAGCTTTGAGGCTGCTGTTGCAACTACTTGTGCTATGAGCTAAAAAGCATACAAAGGTATTTGCAATTATTCTAAGATGTTGTTCAGGCCTCTCTGCAGCAATTATCAGTCGTTTTAAACACTTCCTTGCAGAACCTCTTGTGTAGTTTTCCAAATTATTCCCTGGTTCTGCAAGCTGTGTCCCTCTCTATAGCCTCCTCACTCTGCCCTCTTTCAGATTTCTGTTCTTATGTCAAGAGGCATCATTCATTTTTCAGCACACTCCTACTTGTACAGTCATATGCAAAAGTTTGAGTGCCTTGGTCAGATTATGTGTTTTGTAATAAGTTAAAGCATCCGCTACAGAGGTCACACTTCTGCACATTTTAATGTGCAGTTATTGTTTATTTGCTGGGCGGCACGGTGGCGCGTGATCTGTGCGAAAGTTATGGCACATTCTTGTGTTTTATTTTTTTCCAATTTGTTAAATGCAGCAAAAGATCAGAAATTGTAACTAAGTGTGTTAAAAACAGTGTCCTATTTGTTATTTTCTTATTTAAAAATTTGCAAACTTTGCAACAACAGCAATACAAACTTCTTAAAAGGTATTTAGTTAAAAAATAGCAGTACACTGAGTAAAAAAGTGAAACAGGTATTTCATTGAGTTAAACATTAGTTAAATTGCTTGTTTCCACCTGCAGTATTTTTCTAGCTTGATCTAACAGACTGTTTTCATTGTATGTAGCCATGATGATCTTAGTTTAAGTCTTGATATATTAGATTTAGCGTAACAGACCTGCTCATATAAATCTTACATGATCTGATAGTTGGACAACTGACAGCTCTGATAAATGACAACTAAATCAGTGAACTGTGAACTGGTCCAGAATATGATTTATGTGGATTCATAAAAATGTGTGATCTCTGAATCTGAAAATGATAAACTTCATGTATCATCTGCTGAATGCCTTGTGGTCTGGAACCCTGTTTCTTAAGGGTGATAAATGAGGCTCTTGCAGTAGCCCTTTGGATGTATTTTCTAAAATGAAATTCTCATTTTTTAAAAACATAAATCAGTTAGGAGTCCACAAAACATTTGACATGTGGTGTTTGTATGTACAATACTGTGCAAAGGCCAGAGACCACCCTTCATTTATTTAATTTCCAGTCAAAACGGACATTAAGTATAATTTATTCTTGTTTCAAAAGACATTTCTGGGGAGATTAGACAAAAAAGGAGAAAGTCAGAGAAAAGTAAGTGAAAAAAAATGGGGTTCACAAAATTATTTAAAAAACTTTTAATAACTGTGCAAGACCTGATAGACCAAACTCTCACAATCAGAGAAAGAGTACTTAAAGCTTCTTTCGTCTTTGAGAGAGAGGAGAAAATCAAGCTCCACTCTTGCTTCAGATCTGAAAAATCCACAGGTGTTTTTGTCCATCCTTCCACTGTGAGAAGACAACTCAGCACTATGAATCAGAAAGAATGTGTAGCTGTCAAGAAGCCCTTACTGAGAAAAGGAAATCGTCAAAGAAGCTGCTGGTGTTTTCAGAACAATGAACTGACCACCCCAGAATCCAGGCCTCAGCATCATTGAATGTATTTGGGATAATTTGGATGATGAGGAGCAGAAAATGGAACCAACTTCTAAGACTGAAATTTGGAGGTGTGGAAAAATATCCCTACAGATTTATTCAACAAACTGAAAGCAAGTCTCCTGAAAAGAAAAAAGAAAAGAGTGGACACGCTCAATACAGAAAAATGGACATCATATTTTGGTGGTGAGTCTTCTGTGTCATTTTCTGGAATGCTTTTTTTTTTTTTTAACTTTTTCCTGAAGCTGAAAACAAATGTATGTAATGGCCATTTGGCTGGAAATTGAATAAATGAAGGATGGTCTCTGACTTCATATTTGTTGCATATTGCATTTTAACATATTGAAAAAATAGAAAAAAACAATAGTTAAAAAACAAAATGTATCCTTACAGTCATTATGCATATATCACCTCCTATTCTTCAAGTCTTCTTCAGTAAGGATTTAAATAGATGAATCTAAAAAAATTCCAGCCCATCAGGCTGTTTGTAAATTGTGATTTGCGGAATGATCTTGGGGGTTTTTGAGTGATAAATCACAGCTTTTGGAATGCCACCAGGCGATCACCACACCACCCGTCTGGCATGCCAAACACAAATAAACCAGGGGATCCAGCTGGCTTGTTGTTTCGAGCATTACTATCAGGAAGTGTCTGGGGGTGATCTATGCTCCTCGCATAGTTCATTTGCAGCCTCTATAAGACATTCCTTTCCCAGGGCTGGGAATTAGAAGCCAGCCCTGTGTTTTGAAGTTGGTTAAGGGGGATGAGGCGTGCCGCAACCTTGTGTTTGGTTTAGCAGCGCGTGTGTTTTCGTGGATATGTGTGCTTGTGTGCAGTTACAGGAGGGTAATGGATGGGGTGTGTGGGAATGGAAGTCGGAGTGCACCTTTCGCGCCCCTCCGTCCTCTTGGCTGCGGAAAGTAATTTCTTGCCCTGTTTGTTTTGAATCTGGCAGATTGTTTTGACCGACTGTGTTTGCGTCCAGTGCACATGTCCTGATGAACCCAGTGACTGTGCCCCGTACTTGACCCCACAGCTGTCTGAGAGGCTGACGGAAGGCAGTTGGCTGTTATGCTATCGGAGCTTTCATAGGTGACAAGTTTTGGAAGCACGGGTTTTTACAAACAATCTTGTTCGGAGCAAAACGAGCGCTGCAGTAAAGAGCACCTGTAACAGTGCTGTAGCCCTGACCCAGGAAGGGGGCTATTATTCACAGAAGAATTGGCCACGGGTGGGTAATGATGAAGCCTAGATCCTTTCGCTCTTTACTGCGCTTTGGCCCACACTGAGCAGCCTGGGAGCAGCATTAGAGGATGTAGACTAGAGGAAGTGCAGAGCAGGGGGAGAGAACTGAGTGGAAACAGATTGGCAAAGAAGTGAAAGGGAATGTATTCTTTAAGCAGAGGACGTTACCTATTCCAGTTCCTGCTGATTAGTTAAGAAGCTGAGGTGTGTATGTGTGTGTGTGTAATGGGTGGGGAAGGTGGTTTTGGAACAATGTCAACAGTTAAAAAGGCTCTGGGAACCATTATATTCGGAGGTGGAAGAGATGGAGCGCAGTCGTGGCCACCAAGTCTCTTAATTGTACACACACTAAAATAAGACTTCCAAACTGTTTTTTTGAGGGACAAATTTTGGTTCCCTCAAGAACCTTTCAGTGGATGGTTATTTAGAGAACCGTTTATAGACCTATCTATATCAGTTTTTTTTCCCTAGAACCATCAAAACACAGAGTTGTCTAAGAACTTTATTGTTAAGAGTGCACTATCCACTTCTGCAAATTGAACCGTTTGATAATTAGATTTTATAAACATACTTTTAAGAGCAGATGCAGTAAAACTGACAGAGAGCATTTGTGCCTTTGTAGTCTCAGCCTGTGCAGGGCTCACATCTGGAGGAAAAGACTAGATCAAGGTTATGGACCAGCCCCTTTTCTCCCAGCTCCTGGGAGGAAAGGCAATATCTTTGAGCCCCGAGTTAAATATAGAATGGTTACCAAGCAGTCACGATTTGCATACCTGGGAATAAAACGGTCCTGTTCTGGAACGGCTTAGTGAGTTTGCCGAGAAAATCATGGGAATTTCCCCTGCTTCCCTGCCAGAATGGAGAAAGCTTGAGGAGAATTGAACTGTACAAAACTATTGCTCTTTGACTTTAAGCTCTTAATTGAAAATGTAAATGACTTGGCTACAACCCACCTCCTCCTGCTTTTTAATTTTTCTGTGGAAAGTATCTCACAGCATTCTTCATCTATGTAAGAGAATCCTTTTGAAGTGGCCACTTTTCATTTCACACAAGGTAGCGACATCTGCAGATTACTAGTTGCAGGACACTCACTGACAATCAGAATCATTACAGGTCATGAGAATGGATTGCACAACTTTACCATCCAGTTGTAGTGGAGCAGGTATCATCACTGTCATAACGTAACTGTACTACTATATATTGCATTTTTTAGTTTTTGACATAATTTGAAAATGTCTGTTACCCTTTACATTGTATGTAAATTTCATGAGGAATGGACCAAAATAAATGGCCCAAAATGACTTGGGAAGCATTCTGGTTCCATTGACTTTTTATTAAAGTATGTTTCTCCTGTAAAGTTTCTTTTTGGAGATTGGAGGTTTTGTTCTGACAGCAGTGATATGGATATTAGCCAGTACATGACTTACTAACACAACTTTGAACAGTTGAACACAAAATCATGATATTTTTCATTAAAACACAAAAAAAATTACTTAATTGCAGAAAATGTGTTTCGATAGTGACCATTTTTACACACTGTTACACACTGATTTTTTTTAGATTTTGGGACACATTTATTTTGAAGTAAATGTGTCCCACTGGGATTACTACTATGATTTCCCATGTGGCAATGAGAGACATGGATGCAGTCTCACTTCCGGCTCTAAAATGCAGGGCTGTGGCTATGGACTAAAACTCTAGGTGTTTCGGTAGTGACATGAAAACTTGGGACAGCATTTTTTTTTTTTTGAGAAGGGAAAAGGTCAATGGAAAATAAATGAAAAAGCAAAAGGTTTCTGTCCGTCCTTCCACTGTGAGAAGACAACTCAACACAATGAGTCTGAAAGGATGTGTAGCTGTCAAGAAGCCCTCACTGGGAAAAGCAAATACACAAAAGGAGAAACCCTCAGAGCTCAAAACCTGGTGAGAAGGAGAAAATGCAACCAATTTCTGAGACTGAACTTTGGAGGTGTGGAAAAACATCCCTGCAGATTTCTTTGAAAAACTGAAATCGAGTCTCTCTAAATGAATGGAAGCGTAAAACATGGACACACTACATACTGAAGACTTGATATTAAGTTTTATTGTTGAGGCTTCAGTGTGATCTTCTGTTTATGTTTTCTGCTGTTTTGCTGATGCTTGAAAATGAATAACTTGTGCTTAATGGCTGTTTTGACGGGAAATAGAGTTACTATATATACTTATATGCACATAAGCACATTGTTTAAAGCCATTTATCTCAGCAGTAATTGTGTTCTACAACAGTAGAGTAAATATAAATATAAAATAATATAAATAATACAGCAAAAAGTAGCGGAGATGTTGTGAGCTGGTTAGAGGAACATTCAAACCCAGCACAAGCACACCTTATTTTGTTTAATAAAAGATGGAAAGCCAAACTGGGTATTGGATAATAACTACAACACTGCAAATAATCTATATATCTATATATCTATATATATATATATCTATATATATATATATATGTGTATGTATGTATATATATATA
>JAILXH010013791.1:9188-19948 GCA_023558415.1 Piaractus mesopotamicus | reverse complement strand
ATATATATATATATATATACATATATATATATATATATACACACACACACATGCACACACACACACTAGAAAGAGAGAGAGAGATCAGGTGCTGCTATTGAAATTTCACCTTCTGTCTTGGAGTGACTCTTCCCTTGGCACCCAACCCCTTTGAGAAGAGCCAACCATCGTGGCTAAACAACAACAACTATTCTTCAGACCACAGTCAGGAAGCAGTAAATATGTAATCCTTATGTATTTTCATGCCTCATGGCTCTAATGTTTTTTTTTTATGTAATATCACATTAACAGTATAAGACATTAATTAATTGCTAGATGCACGGCGTAACTCTCTTTCTCTCTTTCAAAAAATTCATTTTCAAAAGTTCCTTTCAAGTAGCATATACATTACAGTGCTGTGTCAGCCAGAGACCACCCTTCATTTATTTAATTCCAGTCAGAATAGCTAGTAGGTAGAAGTTATTTATGTTTTAGTCATCAGATATTTCCCAGGACATTAGATATAAGATAAACCACCAATTCAAAAAAAAAACAACAAAAAAAAACTTTAATGAACAAACTAGTAGAAACACAGAGTACAAAATAACAAACTACAAGGCTTTAAATAAGAAACACATTGAGTGAGCAAGCAAAACACAGGGCAGGCAAATAACAACAACATGTAACAAAGTGACATGTAGGCAAGACAACCATGAACTGAAATTGAGGGTTTCATATAGGCTACAAACAATAGGAAACACCTGGAGGAGGGAGGACACAGGGACTACAAACAAGTAAGAATCCTAATAGGGAAGGCAGGGGAAAAGGGCAAAGCAAAGGAAACAAAACAAAATAAGAGCAGATGGCTAAAAAGCACATGGCCACAACACAAGGGAAGAAACAGGCACACTCAGGGGGGAAGTGGGGAAACTGTGACAGTAACAAGGGTGGGGAACTGAGGGCCAAAGTCTGACACAGTTTAGTGATTTTCCTGCTGTAGTACACCAACCAAACCTGGAAATTGACCTATGAGTGGAATCAGGAGTGTTTCCTACAAGTTTCTGTTCATTCCACTGTCAGATGCACTCACTGTCTGAAAGGATACAAGAAAAGGAAATAGACAAAAAAATAAAACAATTTGCAAATCAAACAAAGAAGCTGCTGGTGGTCTCAGAACAATGGACTGGCCACCCCAGACATAATTACATTTGTTTGAGATTACTTGGATCATAAGAAGCAGAAAAGCAACCAAATTATGAGACTAAACTTTAGAGATTCTGAAAAATATCCCTCCAGATTTCTTTGAAAAACTGAAAGCAAGTCTCCTAAATAGAATGTAAGCTGTAATAAAGCCAAAAGTTGGACACATAAAATACAGAAGAATGTTATGTTTAGTTGTTGAGACTTCTGTTAAATACATGTTTTCTGCTATTTGTCACGCACAAAAAATGAATAACTTGCACTTAAAGGCCGTTTTGGAAATTAAGTATGTTCTGACTCTGACTTTTTTGTAGACACTTGCTCATTCAACATTTCTTCTGAATACTAGGCTATTAATAGAAAGATTGTCTGGGAGAGCTTTACAGTACCTGTTGGGATTGCTGATTGAAGGATTTGATTGCAAGTAAGTCATGTACCTATGTTGGATGTTTAGTTATGTATCACAAAAGGCATTACAACTCCTCCTAAAGGTAGTCTCACTTCCACTGCTCCACTGCTCCTCAGCCCAGTACTAGGGGGCTGGATACCAGTGGTTCATATGTGGCTGCTTCAGGGTATTCTATTAGCAATAGTTCTCTATAGAGATTATACCAAGCTGCATGTGCACAACTGATGCCTATGTCAGCAATCAATGTACTTTAAAGCAAGTTACAAATTAGATGGGTATCTGGATAGGACATTTTATCATTGTTGTCATACCAAAACCTTGTTACTTTTTTACATCATTTACAAAGGACAACTGTTCTTCACACAGTGTAAACAATTCGTGATTAATGATGAACCAACAGAAATAGTTAAATATTGCTTGGAACAAAATCCCATGACATCACATTACGTTAAAATTGAGAAAATTGAGGGTTTTTTTTCTTTCTGAGATATAACATTTTTGCTGCTTGACAGCTACTTTGGAAGGTGAATCTCAAAGATATAAGGACTTAGTACTGTATTGCTTAGTACTACATTGCTAGATAATCTCAAGCAGTTGGCTGTGCCATGCAATCATGCACACTCTGATTATGTGCCAGGTGTATCCTGATACACAGCACACTGCACAGCTGAAGGCATCTCTGCATTGCTGCATTGTCCAGCTAATGCCAGTAGTCCAATGAGATTTTTATCTGCCTACTTAGAGGTTGCTTTCATGTTATCCTCTGTCATGTTCACATGCTATCAGCATACTAAAGGTGGATGGCTAAACCATTTGTTATGTGACTTCCATTAGAAATCACTAGATGCCCTTAACTTTGCCATGCACTTTCTACTTAGTGAGTCAGGTTTAAATATTTTATTTTAGCCATGAGCTATATTACCCTGAGAAACATCTAAGATACCACACTCATTCATTTAAGTCTGACCTGTAATGGCTCTCTAAATGGCCCCAGACAGTCCCTGTAGACCCAACTGTCTATTAGTATGGTTCTGCAGTCAAATGTTCCCACAAAGTTTCTTAAGTGTGCTGTGAATTAAATGCAAGTGTTACATAGGAGTCTCAGTAATATGTCTCACTTAGAACCTGAATGTATTTTGACTCCTCATTTATACCAGGTGAGGTTGCATTAATTCAAATATCTATAATTACCTTATTTTAAATAAAGCAAGAACTGTTTTGGATGAAGCAGTCATTGGATTGTCCATAGCAGCTCGTTTGGTAACTGGCTCCTCAGTCAGTTTCCTGTCAAAAATTGTCATTGTAAAAACAATGGTGGATTTAAAATGTGCCCTCCCAATGGAAAAAATGTCTTCTGTTCTTTGATACTTAATTACAATTTCTGAGCTATGTACTCTACTTACTATTCATCAATTTAATTAAATTTTCCATGATAAATCCTGCATTGGGACATGGTTAATGTCTGTGTTCTATCTACACATTACAATGGTGAGCACCTTCATGGGCCTCTACAGTCTTTTCTGCAGGAATACTGAAAAAGTTCTGGCATCGATGACCAACTCTCTAACAGTTCTGATATAATAAGTCTCTAGTCTTTATTCAACCTAAAAATGCTTACCCATTGCAATTTATTTGGTGTTATGTTAAAATAAGAATAAGGTAGAAAACATTACTAACAAGCATATGGTACCACCAGGGGTTGCACAATATATTGTTCATACATTTTTTCATAAACATGGGCCTTTGCAATACTGATATAGGAAGTAGTGTGCTTAAAAATCACACAATGTTTTCTCGTGTGTAATGAACATTCTGATGTTCCAGTTTAGACTACCAAGTAATCACATGACCAAGAAAACATAAATAAATACATTCATACACAATTGTTTGAACACCCCCAGTCAAATAACATGTTTTATTGATTTTCCTCTACAGAGACAAACTTAAATATGCAAATTGTAGAACACAATTTCTATTTATTTGCAGAGTTAAAATAAAACATAAAAACAACAACAAAAAAAGAAAATATTGGAGAAAAAATAAATATCTATAAAAAGGTGGAAATTATCTGTCAGTATAATCACAATATACTATTCTGTCCATATGGTGCAGGGATAGGCTCACTGTAATGGAATTATTTATTAGAGACTTTGAATATATTTCCACACTTGATGTTTCCTAAAATAACAGGTACATCAGCAGTCTGAGGGTTTGATCATCCACAGAACATAGACAGGCCTTAATGTTACAATTGCGTTGTGTCCAAATGTGGGTCATCAAGTGCTCCCTTTTTTATAATGTTGTGTTGTTTGTCTAAGGAATAGCCAATGTGCTCTGAAGTGTAGCAAATCTTCCATTTTTGGACTCTGTGACATGGGCTAGGGCTCAAGGACATGATGTCCACTCCAATCTGGTGACAGCTGATGTAAGTGACAGTGAAAGAAAGCAGCTCTCTGCTTCTCCTGAATATTAACAAAGCTCTGTGTGTAGACTAAAAACAATTTGGAAATTTGTAGCTGTAACACTTGATTCGTGTTGACACAGATCAAAGGGAAAAGACATTTGTGATTATGCAACGCTTCCTTTGACCAACACTTTGGCTTGGCGAAAATCAACAAAATCAACACTGGCATTTCCAAAGCCTGGACTATTTGGCGCCATTAGTGTGATGAAGCTCCCATCTAGAATCGATCTGAGACATTTTTTTCCAATATGACGGCTAACGTTAGCAAAAGGACAAGGAAGCTGGACGTTTGGCATGCATGGAAGGGATTCTCGCACTCTGGTCTGACAGAATGTCAGATAGCCACCGTCAGCTCTCCAACAACAGCTGCTATGAATGAGAGGGCGTCCTGGGGCTACTGAGACACAGACAATGACTTTCTCCACTGGTGGGGGCAGCTGAGGCGTGAGGAGCATCGCAAGCTGGCTAAGGGCCAGTGTGAAAATCTAGGTTAGAAGCTATACAAGCTGCTTTGGCTATTATTGCCTCAAGTACTGTTTATCTAGAATTTAAAATAGGATCTCTCGATTGACTCTTCTCATCAAATGCCTTTATGAAAGTGCTTTGCAACAACATCCAGGTTGCAAATGCTGACATTCTGTCAGGAAATCAACAAATCGCTATGCAGCCCATTACTTCGCAGTAATTTGCAAAGAAAAGTTTTAATTACTCACATAATTTAAGTCTTATGGAATCCAGAAACACACATTTATGCCGATAGCAGAACTATAAATTATAAGGATATCTCATTATAGGGGATTGACAAACAATTTTTTATACTCAGATCGTACACTCAGTATGTGGTGTATATTGAGCTGGACAATTGTTTGTTTGCTATTGTGTTTTTTTTTTTTTGTGTTTGTTTTTTTGTACTTCAGCACTTTCAACTTGACTATACAGTTTTACAATAATAACCATAGTGTTCATCATTATGGCTTTAGGGTTTAATTATAATAACTACAAGGCTTTATTATAATGACCATATGTTTTATCATAATAACAATATAAATAACTATGGAGTTTATCATAACAACAACAGAGCTTTATCTTAAAGAAAACACGGTTTATCATATTGACTATAGATTTATAATAATGACTATAGAGTTTTGTCATAATAACTCTAAGGTTTATTGTAACAACTATAGAGTTTATCATAACAACAACAGAGCTTTATCGTAAAAAATCTGTAGGGTTTCTCATAGTGACTGTTTGGTTTATTGTGTTGACTAAAGGTTTATATAATGACTACAGAGTTTTATCGTAATACCTGTAAGGTTTATCATAAGAACTATAGGGTTTATCATAACAACAACAGAGCTTTATCTTAAAGATAACACGGTTTATCATATTGACTATAGATTTATAATAATGACTATAGAGTTTTAGCATAATAACTATAAGGTTTATCGTAACAACTATAGGGTTTATCATAACAACAACAGAGCTTTATCATAAAAAAAATCTGTAGGGTTTCTCATAGTGACTATTTGGTTTATTGTGTTGACTAAAGGTTTATATAATGACTATAGAGTTTTATCATAATACCTTTAAGGTTTATCATAAGAACTATAGGGTTTATCATAACAACAACAGAGCTTTATCTTAAAGACAATACGGTTTAACAAAGTGACTATTTGGCTTATCATATTGACTATAGTTTATAATAATGATTATAGAGTTTTATAATAACAAGGTTTATGATAATAACAATATGGTTTATCATAACAGTTACTGGATTTATCATATCTCCTACAGAGTTCATCACAGTCACTAATAACTATTATCATTAAATATTACATATTAAAGAGTATCATAATGACTTTATAACCTTAACATAACAACTATAAGGTTTTAATATACATATATAACATAACTTTAGGATTTTATTGTAATAACTATAAGGTTTATCATAATGGCTTTAGGGTGTAATCATAACAACTGTATGGTTTATCATAATAACTACAGGGCTTTATTATAATGATTACATGCTTTATCATAATAATGCCATAAGTAACTACAGGGTTTGTCACCGTAACTATGGGGTTTATTATAATAACAAAGAAGCTTTATCATAATGACAATTCGGTTTATCATAGAGACTATAGGGTTCTTCATAATGACTGAAGAGTATTTGTTTATAACTGTACGGTGCATTTATAGTGTTTATTACAGTGATTATATGATTTATTATATTGACTATAGGTTTATGACTATAGAGCTGTTTCATAATAACCATAGGGTTTATCATAATAACAAAAGAGCTTTATCTTAAAGACTACAGGGATTATCACAATAACTTCAAGGTTTATTAAACAATTATTGGATTTATCCTAATATCTACAGGGATCATCATAATTACTATTGAATATTAATATTCAACATTAAATATCAAAGAGTATCATAATGATTATAGGGTTTAATCACATTAACTACAGGGCTTGATCATAATAAACCACACTTATCCTATATATAGTCATATATTTATACTGCATATAGTCATATAGACATTTATACTACATATAGTCATATAGTCATTATTATAATGACAATATGTTTTATCTTAACACAATAACATAATACACACACACATCTTCTAAACCACTTATCCTTCTGGGTCACAGGAGGAGCTGGAGCCTATTCCAGCATTCATTGGGCAGAGAGAAGGATAGACCCTGGACAGGTCACCAGTCCATCAGGACAGACAGACACATTCACACCTCTAATTTAGCATATCCAATTGGATTGACTGCATGTCTTTGGACTGTGGGACGAAACCAGAATACCAGAATACTCCACACAGACATGGGGAGAACATGCAAACTGCACAAAGAAAGGACCCTGATCACCCACCCAGGAATCTAACTCACGCCCTTCTTGCTGTGAGGCAACAGCGCTACCCACTACTCCACCATGCCACCACAGGAAAATAATAATAAGGTTATAGTTATAGTAATATAACATAGCATTTGGCTATTAATGTAATAGCTATAGTGTTTATCATAATGACTATATGGCTTTGTCATAATATTATATGAGTTTATAAGAATAACTATGGTATTATCATAATAGGTTTACCATAATAGTTGCCGTGTTTAATGAGTTTATTGTGATCATTATAGAGTTTATCATAATGACTATTAAGATATATTATTGTCATAATGAAACACATCAATATTATCAAAAAAGAAAACAGTTAACAGTTAAAACTGGCTACTTCAAAGATAAAATTATACAAACAAAACAAAACAAAAATTATCTTCTAAGATGAGATGGCAGACATCAAACAAATTATAATCCTTTTTCAATAGAGGACACATCAGATGACCGGCCTGAGGGCATCTCCCCTTCAGTTTCATCATTTGATCCCAAGTTAATCTCTGTATTCTTGTGTAAGAAGCATTGGTATACTCAAAATGAGATTAAAATAACTCAATATATCCATGAAACACTGAAGTTATTAATGTCAGAGGTTACCACAGCTAGGGTACTGTCAGCTGAAATACCGCTATGGTTACTTATCCATCAAAACACCAAATCTTACAAATTTCCATTCAACACCTTCTGTTGGAGCCAGTATATATTTTTTTCATTGTTCATGTAAATATCATATAGGGACTGCTAGATATGAATTTTGGTATTTGTACTTTCTTCCTCACTTCTGGAAATTAATATTACTACCTAGAGTGCCAGGAGGTGGAGCAAGATGTTGTAGCCGCACTTGTTTCCATCACTGCAAATGCTGTACAAAAAACTTTTCTTTGTTTGTCTGATGACTTAAATATTTTTCATCTCATTTCACTGTTGGGCTGTTACATAGATTTTGGAAGTGTGTTGAAACTCCCATCTTCTAAGTGAAGAATAAAGCTTCTACACCTTCCTTGTTTGCAACTTGTCTTAGTCAGCTAAAAAAAGTTGGGTGATTTTTCTCATGTCAACGCAATCTTAAAAAAGTTTTCGAGGGTTCTTTAGTAATGAAAATGATTTTATATCAAACCATGAACACTCAGAGAACAAATTCCACTGTGAAACGGTTCTTCAGATTGATAATGTGTTGTATATGTTTTTTGGAAAGTTTTTTTGAATGAAAAACCTTATATAATCATGTTTTTTCTCGGCCAAATATGCCGTCCTGTGGTCAACGAAGGTGCACACATCTTAAACGTTTGGTTTGACTTATTTATTGCCCCCCATGGTACCCAAACTGTGCCTGTGGTTTGAAGTCCTACAAAGATGCTGGCTATTTGGAAGTACCTCAAGCTTGTGTGTTGAATGCTGCTTTATGAACTTGCTGCCACCATGTGGAGTTTTTCAGGAGGTGCATGATCATGACACATGACACTTAGAAAGGTAGAATTTCAGAAAATAACCTCTGATATAGATCTCTCGATTAACCAACTGCCCAACACTATTTGATTGCATGCTTGTGATTGTGTGTCTGATTTCAGCCTCTTGTACCATTAAATAATGAAGTCTACATAAGAGCATGTTCAGCTGGACTGGTAATCTTAAAATGCCACATCAGGAATTTAGTCATTTTGGCACACAATTCTAAATAAAGGTCTTCAGGTCTTCTTGTGATAGTGATCTGTGATAGCGCTGGGAATGACACTTGACAGTTTTGCCAAGTGTCAAAATATAGTTAATTAACTATTAAATAAACAAATATACACTACATATCCAAATGTTTGTCGACACCTGCTCCTTGAATGTTTCTTCTAAAATAAAGAATATTAACAGAGAGCTAGCAGGCCAGCACTTGCCTACATGATGGCAATCAAGTTCAAGTACAGCCCAACTTGACCCTCCATACTTTAAGATGCATGGAGGACAAGCATTAAGGCTCTTCTCTGTCCTAGTACCCAGATGATGGAACAAACTTCCCCTTAATGTCCAAACAGCTGAGTGCCACACTGGTTTCAAATGTCAACTGAAGACTCATCTCTTTGAAAAGCTTATTAATAAGCACTAATCATGCATTAATTAAAAGTCTTGTAACTGCACTAACTAAAATGTCTTGTCATTGCAATTGCATTGCAGTAGAAAACTGTTAATATTTGGACTGGGCTTTAGTTCGGGCCATAAAGATGAAAACAAAAAAATCTGTGACCATGCTAATTTCTGCTTGTGCCCCCATGAGATTCTAGTGGTATTTTAGCACTAATATAACAATTCATATTCACGTCTTTCAGGTGTTTTAGATTAAACATTATAGAATAAACATCAACAACTGAAGCTTGCAACAGATGTATTAACAAGAGGCACACAAAAATTTAACATTTTTTTAAAATGCAACAGCCATGATGATTTTATTAAATAAAAATAAAATAAAAATTACAGACATGTATTTTGTATTTCACAGAGGTTTGTTCCCATCTGCTTGTATTGTATTATTTTGTGTCTGGGCATCAGCACCGACTCTTGTTTCTGATACTATCTTATCAAACTTAGCCTGTTTGCACTAGCTTGAGGTATTTTTGAGTGGACAACAAAACACTTTGAAGCTGCTCTGGAAAAAAGTGTCTGCTAAATGTTATGTTTTAATGCTCATTTGTGACTGCTCCAGGGTGTCACATTATTTCAGCACTGCTTTTCAATGGAGATGCTACAAGCTGTGTGTGCGCAACTGGATGCCTGTGTCAGCAATGGGCACACTTTACAGTAATTGAATTAACTAAGGTGATGGGATATCTTGATACTTTTGAACCAGTAGTGTATGCATAATGTGTTGGCCTGTCCAAGGCACTCTTAAAATTTCAAGGTTGTTTTTACCAACATGGCACTATGCGATGAGACATGAGAGAGAGATGGATTAAATTTTGAATTATCCATTTAATATTCATTTTGGTCTCCCATGGAGGCTAATTAAGATTATTAGTGCTATATAGCATTGTAGACAAAGAACATGGTCTACTCAGTAAGTAATTTGTTAATGCAAAACTTATTTTAAGTCATGGCCAAATTGTCAGGAGGCAATACTGTTGTTTCATGAATTATTTGAGAGCTGAGCTACTCAATACATTTGTTGAGGTATTCATTATAAATGAATGCTGCAGGCCAGTACACACTTTGCAGATACACTTGCCCTGTTCAGCCTCACAGGCTTGGGATCATAAAGCCCCACCCCCTGCACAGACCAACACCCTGCACAGCCTCACAGGCTGGGAATCATATAGCTCTAACCCCTTGCTCTACCTCACAGGCTTATGGTTAAAAAGGCAAAATAAAAAGGTTAAAATCCAGGCAAACCGTAAACTACCATACTAAATAGCATGTCAAAAATATTGTGCTACCATTAGAAGTTCATTCATTAGTTCAGTATGTGTAGTACTGTAGTATGCAGTTTTGGACACAGCTCTACTCCTTAGTCAGACTTATAGACTGGTTGTTATACAGCTCTGCCCCTTGCTTAGCCTCACAGGCTTATGAGTAAAAAGCCTTCCTCCTGCACATCCTCACAGGACTGTACTTGTGGTTATACTGCGCAGCCTCACAGTTGGGTAGTTTAACCCTGCACAGCCTTATGGTTATAAAGCTCTAGCCACTGTGCTGTCACACAGGCTTCTGTCTCATGTTCTAGTGCCAACACAATTCCACTTCTTGCACTGGCTCACAAGCAGGGTTGGGTGTAATGGAATACAATTATTGAGAACACATATTCAGAATACAGAG
>JAILXH010013784.1:3202-14427 GCA_023558415.1 Piaractus mesopotamicus | reverse complement strand
AGATAGATAGATAGATAGATAGATAGATAGATAGATATACACGCACAATGGATCTTTCACATCAAACTTTGTGCACATCATGCTGGAACAGAAAACCACAAACACGAAAAGCTTACAATTGTCCAAAATGTCTTGGTCTGCTGAAGCATTAAGATTTCTCTTCACTGGAACTAAGGGCCGAGGCCAACCCCTGAAAAACAACCCCATAGCATCATCCCTCCTTCACTAAACTTTGCAATTGGCACAATGCAGTCAGGTAATGTTCTCCTGGCATTCGCCAAACCAAGTCTCGTCCATCAGACTTCCAGGTGGGGAAGCGTGATTCGTCACTCAACAGAATACGTTTCTACTGCTCCAGAGTCCAGTGACAGTGTGCTTTAAACTACTCCATCTGATGCTCGACATTGTGCTTGGTGATGTAATGTTTGCATGCAGCTGCTCGGTCATTGAAACCCATGCCATGAAGCTTCCGGCGCACAGTTTTTGTGCTGCTGTTAATGCCAGAGGAGGTTTGGAGCTCTGCAGTTATTGAGTCAGCAGAGCGTTGGTGACTTTCAAAGGAAGAACATTGAATATACATCATGAAATTGTGAAAACTGTGAAACTGTGCCTTGTAGTGTGGCAGTGCATTGTGGAGAATGGACACTCTATTAATTATGCCATCTAATGCAACTTCAGTGCTTAAGCACCAACGATCAGCATCAGTCAACACCTCGCTCCAGCACTCCTCCTGTCTCCCAGCTCCAGTGTAATACAGGTTAAAGTGAATTTACAAATCACTGCTTTCTGTTTTTATTTGCATTTCATTGTCCCAAATGTTTTGGAGTTAAGTTTGTACATGGTTCATGAAATGAATGAGCCGTTGGTCTTTCATGCTTCGTGTTGTGTCCTGGTTGAGGAGATTTTCATGGCAAGTATGAACAGGTGCATCCCATTGAAACATTGTTTATAGGCTGCATATTTTAATAACGCAAGGCTCGAGGATCACCAGTAAAAGTATTCCAATAATATTCTGGGTTTTGAGTATGAATAGGGCTTTGCTGTCCAGATAATTGTTTAAACTAAAAAAATTAACACATTCTGTATAAAAATTTTAATAGGCTGTCCATTTTGCACAAAGTCTTGATGTCTGTACTTCAGTAAACCAGGAAAATATTCCTAAAGAAGTGTGGAATCCTCATTTGAAATCAGAAACATGTCCCCATTGAGCAAAAACAAATCAATTTGTGTGGGCAAAGCTTAACTTGTTTACTTGATTCGCATCATACAAATGATGACAGTTTAAAGTAAATAGCTCATTTAAAGAGTTAGTTATGCTGTGTCTTTTGTGAACGATCTGTTAGTGCCATGGACTTTGAGGGAAGATGTAAGAGAACTCTAGAATTCTGAGAGTTTGTTGGACAAGTTTGTTTTCTGTAGAAGATGTGAAAATAAACAAAGTGTCATTTGACCAGAGACACTTTTGCATATCACTGTAGTTTTTATTATTTTATTTTGTGATGTTGTCAGAATGTTTTCTATCTCTGGCCATGGTTGAAGCCATCATGAAATAATTACATTTATATACACATAAATGACTGCAAAAGTCAACTCAGTTCTGTGTTAATATGCCAAATTTTTAAAAATGAATAAGATGTTCCTGAAATCTTTGATTACTCGACAGCTTTAGCCTACTGATACCGAACTGAAGAATTTGGCTTAAGAATTTATTTAGGAAAACAGTGGAGACAAACAGCATCTAAATGTCATTTTCATTCTTTTTTTTTAAGTTTTAGATTTTGACACTTTGTTGTAGACCTATTTAATCTTTTTTTCCACCTCAGTCAAAAACTGATTGACCGTTTAGGCCAAAAAATTTGGTGACTGAAATTTCAACGAATAAATTCAATTGAATAAATTCAATTGCATTTTTAAAATTTCTTTTGTATTTATATTGTATGTTCCTCTGATTTACAAAAGCAGTAAGCTACATAACATCCAGCTATTCTGTAACCGAATAATAAGGAAAGGTGAACTAGCCAGAAGCAGTGGTCGAACCTCCCATCCATCCATCCCATCAATTTGCAAAACTTTTTACAGGTGAATTCTTCGCAGTTCATATGCAGATTTTTGTGGAATACAGCCTTATTAAAAATACAAAAATATATGAAGAGCTCATTTGCAAGACACAAAACAAGCATGACTGTCATGGGATATTCTAACACACAAAGCATTCTGAACCCTATTTTTTTTTTTTTCACAAAAGCTGTCATTGTCCATTGTCAAAGCATTGCAAGTTCATGTTTTACAGCAGGAACAATCAAGCACCAGTGCTGTTCTCAAGCAGAATCTGATGAATCCATTCAGTGAATCAGCACACAGTATTGGGGTCAGGTGACACAACACTGCCGCAAACTGGCTCCCTTCTCCCTACAAAGAGCAAAAGTATGTAGGTCTTAAAATAATGGCTACTGCATCTAAACAGTGCGCAGTACGTCCAACAAAGGACCACTTTGCATTCAGCCATGTGTGTGCAATTCCATACTGGACATAAAGTGCAATATTTAGGTAAAAAGCCAACATTTCATAAATCACTTATGGGAGCAGTGAGCCATTTGAGATTCAGCCTTAGGATTTTCCGAGAAATGATCTTATAGATGTTTAATATTGCACATTAATGGGCTGTTTTTGTTACAGTTTTCAGCACTTTACCTTCTTTTTTAGAATGTTAAATATTGCACTTGTAACAATTAAATGGCTTACCTGTATTTTATTGAGTTATTTTTACTTAATCAAAACAGCCCAACTGCAGTTTGATTGATATTACCTGCAAATGAACTCATCATATCTGCCACGGCCACCATAGCGCCGTTGGTTTGTTGCACTGTGATCACAAAAATAAGATCTTTTTGCTCATATACATGTAAACATTAACAGTGTCATATATAATATGCCTGCTTTTTTGGGCAGAATGCGTCCTGGTTGTTTTTGAGAGCTGGCACAAAAGGCTTAGTACATCTGGCCCTGAGTGTAATGAACATGATTGATTGTAACTACACATACCCATCCCAGTCTGGCTAGATTAGCTGGCTAGCTAGACTCAAGTTCCAAGCAGCGGTATTGCCTGGCATGTCATTTCTTCCAGCAAATGAGAAAAGATTTACTGCCAGTGGGATTTACTTCTTTCGTGCATTCTTTCGTGTGCAGCCAGTCAATGTTTTGCTTTCCCTTCGCCAAAAATCAGCTGCAATCAAATTCACTAGCCATGAAAAGGCCCACAGAAGCCTCTGAATCGGCCCCTGCTAGAGTAATCTGTGTTTAAAATACAGACATCATATCATATGTACTTTTATCAGCCAGTCATATACACGCTGACATGCTTTTATCTGTGCAAAGCAGTGTGAGATCACTTCTTTTCCTTCTTGTCCTTCTTTTCCATTCAGCCCTGCTCTATCAGTTTTCTGCACCAGTGAAATGAGCTCAGTCGTTGTGTGCCAACTTCATGTCAACCCATCAGTCATGCTTCCACCACTCAAATAGGGGAACTGCTAAGCCTGAGTCTCATTATTAACCCTTCATTCTCCGTTATATCCATGTTACCCCCACAGTCCAAGCTCTCCACAGTCCATCAACTTAAGCCTAGTTGTCATTTGAATTATTGGCTGGATCAAATAGCATTAGTCTAATAGGCATATTGGACATTGACAGAACCCGCATATGACAGCATCTGCTATGTCATGTTTATGTCAGGGCAGATGGTTCTGTCAATGTTAAGTGGCAGGCTTCATGTAAAGTGTTACCCTTTAGTGTCAAAACAATTGCATTAGACCACTAGGCTACCAGAAGGTTGCGGGTTCAAATCCGACAACTGACTAGGTATACCTGGTTGTGCCCTTGGGCAAGGCACTTAACCCTCCACTGCCCCAGGTGCCGCTGCTCTGCTGGCGACACTGTGCTACTCCCAGATTGGGCATAGTTAGGCAGCAAAATGACAAATTTACCTTGTAGGACCAATAAAGTAAATAACATAACATAGATGGCATAAATAACAAGTTGTCCATTTTCCACAATGCATTGTCACATCTCTATGATGCACATTGTCACCGTTTTGCATTGCGATATTGCATTTTCATATCATGATGCATTGTTGCACCTATGATGCATTACTTTCAAAGCAGTAAACGTAGTGTATGTCTATAATGTTCATGTATACAAAAGAAGATTTATTTTTCCTATTTATGTTGGTTCTGTATGGAATTATTTGGAATTATGTGCACATTTGCAACCTGTTAGCATAGTAAATATTCTCAAGCAATCAAGTGAACATTTATTTTTCTTGTATGCATTTTTGTTTGTTTTACATAATTAATGCCATAAAGAGTAATTTTTGGGAATCTTTGGCTTTTTTTTTTATACTTCACTTAGTTTATGTTCATCCTAACATTGTTAAAGATGCGGATGACTTTCAGGACAGAATAACCCTTTGGTAAGGCTAACTTTTGAAATATCTTTTTTAACCTGAACACTTGGACCAGAGACATACTTTACACGGAGATGCAAATGCAGGTGCATCAAGGTGCAAACATGGTGTCACAATACATTTTATAGTGCAACACCAGCGCAAACTGCATTCTGAGCATTACAGCACAGGGCCCTATAGTGACAGGCAAGCCTGGTCAAGCTCTCTGTAGCAAACATGTACCTTGGAAAAATAGCTTCTTAAACATAATGTGATACATTATCACTTCTTCATTCCAATAGAACAAGTAAAGCAGCTCACATTCCTCTACTGTTCACATGTTCAGCTCTTGTGGCTGTTGGAATGACAGTAGATCCTGTTCTGTTCTGTTTTGTCCTCTATCGCCTCCTTGAAAAGAACAGACAATGAGTTTTTACTGAAGGACCGTGCGTTTGCAATGTGTTGGCCGGACGTTGTGATTCGCGTTCATGTACTTGTGTTGAGTATGTTGTGGCCTAATGCCCACTGCATGATAGCAGCATTGCGCTAATTTCTCCCAGCGTTTTCTGATTCATTTTTTTCTCATGTGTGCTCGTTAGGCTTTGGCTAAACCACAAGGTAATCCAGCGGATGCAATATACTTGATATTCCCCATCTGTGAGTGAAGTGTTTTGTCAGAATAGATGTTGCCGCTCATATTTACACTTCTGTCAAGCGCTGTCAGCTCTAATGGGGAAATGGCCTGTCAGGAGCTCAAAAGCATCGCTGCTGAGTCATCAGTGGAGCCTGGCACAGGAACATCTTTACATGAAATGCTGCATTTTCTGTTCAAATCTGGCTGAAACTGACTATAGGACAGAGGTGCTAGTGTCATGATGCAGTCCTGTAAAATATATTCCGATCGCTTGACGTGCTGTAGCACAACTCTCCGTGAACATAATCCAAGCATACAATGGAATGCAAAAGTTTGTGGCAACCCTGGTCAAAATTTCTGGTACTGTGAATAGGTAAGTGACTAGAAGATGAGCTGATCTCCAAAAGGCATAAGGTTAAAGATGAATTATGCACTTAAAAAAAATGAAAGGAGCACAATGCAAAAGTTTGGGCACCCCAAGAGATTTGAGCTCTCAGATAACGTTCACCAAGGACTTAATTGTTAGGGGTATAGCTTGTTCACAGTCATCATTATAAATGACTAAGTTTCAAATTTTAAAGCTTTGTAAATATTCTGACTCCTCAAACATTGTCCCAACAATCAACAGCCTAGCACTCTGAAAAAAAATAACTGATGCCCACAAAGCAGGAGAAGACAAGAAGATAGCAAAGCATTTTCAGGTAGCCATTTTCTCAGTTTGTAATTTAAATAAGACATGGCACTTAGCAGTGGAGGAACAGTGGAGGTCAAGTTGAGGTCTGGAAAACCAAGAAAACCTTCAGAGAGAACTGCTCATAGGATTCCTGGAAAAGCAAATCAAAACCTCCCTTTGACTGCAAAAGACGTTCAGGAATATTTAGCAGGCTGAAAAGACTGAAGATGAAAAGAGGATGGCTTCTACCACAGGATAATTATCCTAAACACACCTCAAAATCCACAATGGACTACCTCAAGAGGCGCAAGCTGAAGGTTTTGCCATGGCCCTCACAGTCCTCCCGACCTAAACAACATTGAAAATATGTGGATAGGTCTCAAAAGAGCAGTGCATGCAAGACAGCCCAAGGATCTCACAGAGCTTTTGTAAGAAAGAATGGGCGAAAATGCCCCAAACAAAAATTTAAAGACTCTTAGCTGCAAAAAGTGTTTACAAGTTGTGATTCTTATTATTACCACGCAGGGTGACCAAACTTGCTTTGGGCCCTTTTCCTTTTTTGCCATTTTGAACCTGTAAAAGATGGAAATAAAAAAATTACCTTCCTTCAAATGTTAAAGAAATGTGTCATCCCTAACTGCATGCCTTTTGGAAATTGAGTCATCTCGCTTAGTTATTCACAACAATTTTAACCAGGGGTGCCCAAACTTTTACATGCCTCTGCCAGAGTTTCTGGAAATCTTATCCATATCATACTGTCTTTGTGATTTATTTATTTTTTGTGAGAAATTAAGTTGTTGTAGGTTGCACTTAGTAATATCTAATAAATAAAATAGGTGATAGTATGTGATAGAATCCATGTAAGTGCTTATGTAAGTGCTTCAGTTTTTCTTCTGTATTTGGTCACACTTTACTTTGGGGCAGTAAGGCTACATGACACCTACGCAAGCTTGTCATGACAACTGACACAAACCTGTCTAAATGTATAAAGGCTTGTTGAAATAGGCATCAATTGTCATAAAGGCTGTTTTTGTCAACTTTAACAATAAAAACACCTATGTCAGGTGACATCTAACATTGACCATTGCTTAGGTCTTACAAATGGAAAATGACACTTACTTTACCTCTGGGCCAATGACACCATGTCAGTAAAAAAAGTCTCTCAGCTGACATTGATGTTATGTCAACTTGTCCTTAAAGTTGACAAATGCATCCTTTATGACAAATGACACCCATTTAAATAGGTGTTTATAAGTATTTTTGTAGGTTTATGTTTATATTATATAGCTTTAAACAAACACTGCCCTACAGTAAAATGTTGCTCTTTATTCATCCTCCCTAATTTTCTTTACATCAGTTTTTAATCTGCCGTGCTAGAGTCCTGGACCAGATATAGCACCAAGGTCCATGGGCCCTAAGCTCATGGGCAAAAGCATTTTTTGATTATATGTTCAATATGTTGTATGTCACATATTCTGTGTGAATAAATAGAGATTTAGGATTAAACAGGTGGAGGCTAAATGCTATCAGCACCATACAGCATGAGAACAGGAGAGTAAGGAAGGCCAAGTTAAAGCTCTGTATCTGCTGTAATATTAATTGCTTCGAGGGATCACTTGTCATCAGCATCTTCCAATATAGGCCAGCCAAACTCATTTCCAAATGTGGAAATGTGTGCAAAAAACTCTCAATTGAAATGACCAGTATTATTTGGCCATAAAAAGTACATTCATGCAGGAGCCTACTGCTAAAACCATAAACAGATTAACAAAATAAGCTGACAGCTTCTGCCAGGAAAGAAAACATTTAGTGTGATTTAGATGGAAAAAACTTTCGCTGTCGTTAGCAAGGGTTCAGTGTTTTGGCCTTGTTTTGGTAGTTTGCTTAATTTACACACGGCTCTACTGTCTCTTAGAACCCGCCACTGAGAGACCACCTCAATTATCTCTTTAGGGTATCTTTAGCCATAATTACATACTGCAGCATATGTCACTCTCATTACAATGCTACTTCTAATTGCTGCAGTTTGTGCTTTTCATCTGGCACCAAAATCTCTCCAACACCATCTTATTGTCGACCGCAGTTGTAGGACACAGCAGCGATCTCTAATTAGCATCAGAAGCCTTGTCTAATTAGGATCCCTCTTAAGCTTTTTTGTGGTCTGCACTGATGAAAGCTATGGATAAAACCAGTGTGATTCAAACCCGGCAGTGGATGGCAAGAGATGCTTAATTATTGCACATGCCCACCTTTGTTGTCCATCCATTGGCAGGAATCTTTACAAAGAAGATTGTTGGATCAGTCTTTGTGAAGATCAATAGTGCGCAGCTCCATTGCGTTTTCATAAAGGCTATTACCATTTACGGGCTGCGTGCCCTTGGATTTATACCAATGAAGGAGGCAGCAGAATAGGGAATGACTAGTATTAATAGAGTGCAGCCTTCATTTGTTTGAGTGGAGGATCATTACAGTCAATGCAACATTCTTTGCGTGGCTTCAGTAGGTGCAACCTCATCCTCAACTGGCAAGCGAAATGCCGTTTTTGTCATTAATTGATATTATTTTCAGAAGCTTATAATATATATCTTGGATCGTTTTCACATGTTTGTAGTGCTCTGCAACAAGTATTTGCCTGGCATCTTCATAAACATAACCTGCATTACTACATTGCTATGTAGTTGCTATGCACTACATCCTAACGATTTTCATTTTATTTCAAGAAAAGGTTTCAGTGGCAAATCAAATTTCTCCGTTGTAGCTGGCCTATTGGCACATTGCAATCAACTATTAACCAACTTAGCAGCGTTTTTTCAAACTAATGCTAAAGCATCAGGTGCTCACTGTACATTAAGGCACATGTTACCTTGTAATGACAGATCTTAAAGTTTTGAGTTCATAATTAGTTTTTTATTTAAAATATTACCTGAATATTTGATGATTCTGATGAAGGTATGAATTGATTATTTTTACCAGATTTTGCCAAATTTCTTGCTTACATGTACTTGCAGTTCACTAGATCTGAACGACTCACTGGGCTGTCTGGGGGAGCTCCCTCCTCAAGGATCTTTTTACTGACTGTTATCTCCGATTGCAGGCTGAGCAGGACAATGGCCACCCCCTCCCAGCCTTTGCTAACCTCCACATCGAGGTGCTGGATGAGAATGACCAGGCGCCGTACTTCCAGGCACCTGCTTACCATGGCTTCATCATTGAGTCCGCATCAGTGGGTACCACTATCTCCAGTAGCAGCAATCTTTCCTCCCCTCTGACCATCATCGCTCTGGATAATGACGTGGAGGAGGTGAGGTTCAATCACATATCATTGTTGTCGTCAGAAAACTGCATAATTCTCTTGCAGTTTTTTTTACATTATTTGAAAACACCAGTTGCCATTTTCCTTGTGGGAACATTTTGTAATCAATAGGCCTATAGACAAAACCCTTAAAAGTCACCGTACTCGCTGGTAACAATAAAGCATGGTGTAACTTAATAGTGATTATTCCATTCAGTTGACACCAAATTTGTGTTTGTAAGTAAAAGAGATGTTTCAGTTTAATAAGATGTTTTTGTGTCCAGATGTTTTTGTTTTACTGTCCAATCCGCACTTCCCATTTTTGCCATGTTTTTGAATAAAAAAATTTGGAAGTGACTTTACCCTCTTGATGCAGAACGTAAATTGAATGTAAATGGAATTTTTTTAACACAGTCTTTCCCCAAATTTATTCATGTCTAATTCCCTGCCGCTAGCTAGGTATCTCCCATCACACGATGCCACCAAGCTGGGTGGGGGAAGGCTAGCATGTGCTTCCTCCAAGATACATGAAGCGGCATCTTTTCAAACTACTATGTCACTGGACAGCTCGACACACTTGGAGGAGGTGTAACGGTGAGAGGAAGGGCCATCCCTCCCACCAAGAGAAAGTGCGGCCAACTATGCTCTCTTGGATTCCACAGATGCCTGTGCCATTTCTGGGATTAAAACTCACAATCTCTTAATGATAGAGCCAATGCTTAGACCATTGCATAATTAAATATATAATGATATAATAACTAGGGCTGTCAAATAATTAAAATAATTAATAGCAATTTATCACTTTATTTTATGTAGTTAATCGAGATGATGTAAAATTCTTCCTTTTTAAAAGCGGCGCATTTTGTTATAGTTGTAAGTATAGTAAAATATAGTATAGTTGTAAATAAAAATAGACAGCCTGCATGTGTGGATGCATATGTAGATGCAGCACCAAACTGTATTTACTGACAAATGGTTTACAAAGTATTCCCGAGTCCGTGTAGTTATATTCATTACAGAAGTATGTCGGTTTTCATGCAGTGCCATCTGAAGGATGGAAGGTCATGGGCATTCAATATTAGTTTTTAGCCTTGACCTTTACGCATAGAGATTTCTCCAGATTCTGTGAAACTTTAGATAATGTGATGAACTGTAGATGGTAAAATCCTTAAATTTCTCGCAATTATGCATTGAGAATTGTCAGTTTTTAAACTGTTGGACTATTTGTTCACACAGTTTTTCGCAACGTAGCGAGCCTTTCATGAAAGCTCCTGACATACCCAATTAAGATTGCATCACGTTACCTTTTTACCTGTTTACCCGTAGAAATGTATTAAACATCTATTCTTTGTGCTGATGTCAATGAAATACTTGGAACAGAAAGTTTACAAATCATTGATTTTTGTATTTTCTTTCAGTAATCCAATAGCTTTATTTTCATTATATGAACATAGGGTTTACATGAAATAGACATGAAAGTAGGATGACAGCAATCCAATTTCCATCACCAGCTGTTTCAGCCCCCACGATTGTAGCCCTTTCATGCTCATGCTGCTACATAATGTCTTGTTTTGAGGGAAGAGAAGCTTTGCAGTTGCTTCTGTTAGTTTGCTGCTTGTTGATTTATCCACAGTTCTCCAGAGAGCACTGTCCAGTGTAGTCTGCTGAAGATGTCCTCCAGTGCTAATGTTACTAATATTGCTGATATCACTAGCATCAGCAGTGTATTTTGCTTGCAAATGGTACCTCAGACTGAAAAAGTAAATTCAGCACCACATTGGCTGGGATAACTTTTTTCAAGATAATTAATGGAACTTGCCATTCAAAAGCTGTAATTAAGCGAAAGGGATACAGTCGCAGATAGTTTGAAGGTTCAAACTAGAAAAATGTGTTAGCATGCTATTAAACTGTGAACTTCAACACCACTAGTGATTATATTTAAGTAGCATTTAACCAAAACATGTGAATGTCCAGTTACATCAAATTTCTTGTATACCAATGTCCAGACAAAAATATTCAATTAAATGCTTAACCATTAACCATTACTGTTTAATCCAGGCAATTAATGAAACACAGTAAGAGGCATCAAATATGCGTTAATAAATGTTTTATCAAAGCGTATTCATGTTTAACATTTCCCCTTATGACCACAGACTCTGAACAGATGAGACACATCAGTTTTGAATGT
>JAILXH010013782.1:14101-24956 GCA_023558415.1 Piaractus mesopotamicus | reverse complement strand
ACTCCTGATACTGCTGATTGACTGCTGATCGACCACGCTGTACCCATACTCTGTATGTGGAAATAAACTCCAGTCAGCGCCGAAGCTCCAGTCTCCTGACTCTTCTTGCCAAATTTCTAACAGGTATTACACAGACTTATTGACAGATACAATGAAAAGAATGAGAGGTGGGTGATGATTCTAAACAATGTTATTTCACTGCCCAATCCTTTCAAACAGAGAGGATCAACAAAGCTTGGCCTTCGTTTGATGGACAGCAGTTCGTTTGCCTTAAATCACCAGCAGTGTGGTGGTCCCTCGTCTGCACATTTAAATTGCAAAGAAACAATTCGTGGTGCTGAATAGTTTCTGTGATTGACAGGTGGAATTGGCTTTGTCTGACGAGTTAATTCATCTGCTGGTTGCTTTTAGACACTTCTTTCTCCTCATTGGTATTCTAAATCACAAAACCGCTGTTATCTCCAAAACAGAGCACTTTTTCTGGTATTATGCCTACAGTTTTCCTAAGAACACATTCAAAATGATTCTGTAACTCTAAATTTAACAGACTTAATTCTGAAAAGAAAGGGGATATTTTTGACATATTGTATCACCCAGCCGGTAATGCAATTAAGCAAATAAAACAATCATGATTTGCATTTCATCTTACTGGAAAGCTCTCACCAAGATCGAATTTAGCAGATTTGTGAACGGAGTCGACCTGATCTTAATGTGATCTCATTCCATGTTTGGTGCTGAAGATACATGCATACCTCAACAGAAAAATGCACTTTATGCAGCACATAGCTTACCATCCTCAAATCTGTAAGTACACCCATAAAAATAAAGGACAATGTCTTGGAGTCTTAAAAAAAGATGGTTCTTCAAGGGTTCTTTAGTAAAGACAATGGTTCTATATAGAGCTATGAATACTCAAAGAACTATTTGCATGCTTAAGTGGTTCTTTGTATGGTGAAATGGGTCTTTGGATTGATGGACAATGTTCTATATAGCACCAAAAAGGGTTCTGCTATTGTTACGAGCTTGACATTGAGCCTTTTTGGTACTATGCAGAATCATTTTCAAAAAGGTTTTATATAGAACCATATACAACACGTTCTCCATCGATCTGAAGAACCATTTCACCATGCAAAAAATCATTTAAGCATGAAATGGTTCTACACAGAACTCATCATTCTAAATAGAATCATTTCCTTTACTAAAGAACCTTTGAAGCACCATATTTTTAAAAGTGTATAACAGAACCATTTACAATTAGTGTTTCCAGAGCAGCTTACAAAAGAGCTTTGTTTTATTATCATTATTAATGTAATTAATATTATTATAGTAGCATGCTTTATTTCATGGGCTCAAAAGAGTGTGATGTAGTATGTAAACATTCTTAAAGCTTCAAAACATGCTGTTCAACTTGCCAGTGGGGCTGAAAGATTAAATCAGTGCAATTTTCAAATCGCAGGAGCTGCAACTTTTAATTATAGCCCACATTATCAATAACATTGCTTTAAGTTTTAATTATGAAAATTTAAGCTAATAACAAAGAGCCTGGATTACCTGTCTGCAGATGACCAAACACTCATTTTCAAACTGGCAGTCTGGTACATTCAGTGTTCAAGCCTCAAGCCAGACAAATGGATATTCTGGTCTTCTTGGCCAAAAAACAGTTTATAATAATTATTCTCTACATATAAGGCACAGACCTTAATTTATAGACAATAAATCACAATATTTGTCAGAAATATTTGCAGCAACTGGATATTTTACCTAAGTTGTTCAGCCCTACACACTAGTCTATAGAGTCTGTATATGGAAACTGTCAAATAAAACAGCCTGCTTTAATTTCACTGTTTTACTGCAGACAGTCATCAGTAAAAGTCAGTAGGGGAGTGAAGCTGAGTCTGCTTTTCTGATGGATAATCTCAGGCGTCTAAGGCTAAGGTAATTGACAGTGATTGAAATGTGATGGCTGATCCTCAGACCCCCCAGTGGGTGTGAATAGAGACACACACATACCAGGTTTTCTCCACACACAGGAACAGATGCAGAATCGCTGTAAGACATTTCTACAGTACACAATATGTATCGCACTGTTTTATTTTGGACAGACACAATGCACCAAGTACTGAGGCAAACATTAAGCCTTATTTAAAACACATCACATACAGAGTGAAATAGAAGGAATATGCCTAGCTACAATATGAATTTATGGCAAATTGTGGTCAATATCAATAGGTTGCAGAAATCATTGGCAGGTTCCACCCTATACTGGCTTATGCCACTCAAGTCAGCATGTGCTACTGGCATGTTAAAAGAATAGTTTGGAATGAAATATCAAATTTACCCAAATTCCTACTTTAGATGTAGTCCATCAGCCAAGACACATTTTCACTTCCATAGTTTAGAACTGGAGCTATGAGGCTAAGGTTGGACTCATTAGTCACCCAAACAGCCCTAAAATTGCTGCAAAACTTTTTTCAAACCTCATCCACATCTTCATTCATGCCGTGCCGACTTGTCGATGCGGTTCAGAGCACAGTATGACTTACTGAGAGCTATTGAAATCATCAAAACTTTACAGCCATGGGCAGCAACCCAAAGGCTGGTATTCACAAAGCCAGCGATTCCTCTGTATTTATGATGGTCAATGTAATAAATACTGATTGTGGATCAGCACTCCTTCTCCTGAGGTGATTCAGGAATACAGACTGTATTGTCTAAATTGGCTGCCCAGAGTTTTGTTCATTTTTATAGTTCACAGTAAGTCATATTATGCCCTAAACCCCATTGACAGGTCTGCACAACCTTAATGAAGACCTGGATACGGTTTGATGGAAGTATTGGTGATGTATTTTTACATAAATTAATTGGGCTATTTGGGTGACTGTTGAGTTCTAGTGTTTTGTTAGCAACACTAGCATCGCGATTGAAGTGTCTCATCAAGTCTCGCTCTAAATGCATTCCATTAAATGAAGTAGACAAAGTGCCAATCTTATCCTGTCTCTCTCTCTCTCTTTTGAATCACAGGGTGGGTTCTGCAGCTTTGTCTTAAACCACATATACTGTACTACAACCCCAATTCCAAAAAAGTTGGGACACTGTGTAAAATCTAAATAAATGTAAATAAAAACAGAATGCAATGATTTGCAAATCTCATAGACCCATATTTTATTCATAATAGAACATAGAACACATATCAGATGTTGAAAGCGAGACATTTTAGAACTTGATGGCAACATATCTCAAAAAAGTTGGGACAGGGCCATATCTACCATTGTGTAGTATCCCCTCTTCTTTTAACAACAGTCTGTAAATGTCTGGGAAGTGAAGAGACCAATTGCTGGAGTTTTGGAAGAGGAATGTTGTCCCATTTTTGTCGGATATAGGATTCTAGCTGCTCAACAGTCCTGGGTTTTCTTTGCCAGATTTTTCGTTTCATGATGCAATAAATGTTTTCTATTGGTGAGAGGTCTGGACTACAGGCAGGCCAGTTCAGCACCTGAACTCTCCTTCTGCAAAGCCATGCTGTTGTGATAGATGCAGTACATTGTCTGGATGGGAGCATATGTTGCTCTAAAAACCTTTATATATTCAGCATTGATAGTGCCTTTCCAGAAAGCTGCCCATGCCATAGGAATTAACGCAATCCCATACCATCAGAGATGCAGGCTTTTTAACTGTGCGTTGATAAACTGGAAGGTCCCACTTCTCTTGAGTCTGCAGGTCCATGGTTTCCAAAAAGAATTTAAAATTTTGATTCATCTAACCACAGTCCATTTTAAATGAGCTTTGGCCCAGAGAAGACGGCGGCGTTTCTGGATCGTGTTGACATATGGCTTCTTCTTTGCATGATACAGCTTTAACTTGCATTTGGGGATTGCATGGTGAACTGGGTTCACAGACAGTGATTTCTGGAAGTGTTCCTGAGCCCATACAGTGATTTCTAGTACAGAATCATGCCTGTTTTCAATGCAGTGGCACCTGAGGGCCCGAAGATCACGAGCATCCAATATTGACCGCCTGCCTTGTCCCTTGTATACATGGATTTTTCCAGATTCTCTAAATCTTTTGATGATATTATGTACTGTAGATGGTGGGATATCCAAAGTCTTTGCAATTTTACGTTGAGGAACATTTTTCTGAAATTGTTCCACAATATGTAAATGCAGTTTTTCACAGATTGGTGAACCTCTGCCCATCTTTTCTATGAGAGATTCTGCCTCTCTAAAATGCTCTTTTTATACCCAGTCATGTATATTGCAAAACACTCCTCCAGCTGATTTTTATTAGTACTGCTCACTGTTCCAGCCTTTTGTTGCCACGTCCCAACTTTTTGAGATGCATTGCTGCCATTAAGTTCTAAATGAGTTCTTGTTTTTAATGAAATGGTAAAATGTCTCACTTTCAACATCTGATATGTTTTTTATGTGCTACTGTGAATAAAATATGGTTCTATGAAATTTGCAAATCATTTCATTCTGTTTTTATTTACATTTATTTTCATTTTATACAGCACCCAACTTTTTTGGAATTGGGGTTGTAAATAGCCAGTCAAATTGCACCATCAGCGGTGCCATATTTATTGCTGGCTATATATTTAAGCATACTATATAGGTAGTCACATTGCTAACCTTTATTTAATTGACTGAAATATACATGAAATATATTCAAAAGAAAAAATGCATAGTTCAACTGAGAGGCCTCCTCCAAAACAGGTGGAATTGGCCTTTTATGGCTGCTGTGCACAGGGATCACTAAACCCAGGCTAGGAGAGAGAAAGAAACAGTAGTTACACATTAAAAAAAAAAAAGGTTATGAGCCCTTTTTTAAGTTTCATAAGTTGTGCTATACTGCATTCACTTAAGCTGGGCTGGTTATGTACTCTTGGCATCATTAAGATTTGAACTGGCCACTTGAGACCTTATTCTAAACCTCTTTTTAATTAAATATGCAGTTGTTCAGTGTTCATTAGTTATTTAACTTCTCTCTATCTGCCACTTCTGTAGCATATGGTCACTTAGACAATAATTTCTCTACACTTACAAAAAGTAAGTATATTTCATTCAAATGTTGAGCCACTGCCCATAGGCTTCTATTATATGTGTTCTAAGTCAACAGTTTTTATTGTGTTCTAAATACACCGAAACACGTCAAAAATGATCATCAACCATATGCTACTGACAGAGATTAAGTTGAACAACATTAAAGTATCTCTTTAACGTCTTAAACTCTTGGCTTATTATTCTTTTATTCATTTTAAGACTTTTGATTCAGTACTTCTATGAAGTAGCCTGTAACTACTATGAAATCAATGAATGTGTTTTCATGCACTTAATAATCTGATAACGGCAGAAAATCAGATTTTGTTAGTAATTTATTTCATGTGTTTACATACACTTGGGTAATCAGATTATGGGAAAGCTCTAGGTCTATATGAGTCAAGCAGTAATCGGATTTCTGCTTTGCAACCCACAAATAAACTCACAGAAGAAGACATGACGTAAAAGTACTGTAACTCTGAGCTCCCTTGGTAATAGTTGTCCTGTTCGAATCAACATCACAGTAATAGTAGTGTGTGTAAAAAAAATTAGGTGAAAAAAAATGTGTTTTTTTTCTCTTCTTTTTCTTTTTGTTGTGACTTCTAAAAAACATTTTGGTGATGGCCAAAATACAAAGAGAAAAATGAATTCTGAAAAGTGCCTCTCACAAGGAAACACAATATTGGTGTTGTTGGACGGCATTTGGAAAGTTGAATGAACCCACCTTAGTAGCCTGCAATGAATCCAATTAAACAGGCCTAATTATGCTCTAATTATTTGTGATGAAACCTGTAGGTAGTCAGTGTTTATTAAGTACTGATGATGCCCACGACATGGTCAGAAAAGCGTGTTGTATCCTTTTATCATGATAACAATAAAATGTCATAATATAAAACCGTTGTGCCAGTATGCCACAAAAAAGCACAGGTAACACAACATGCAAGCAGTGCAAAATAAGCTATTTTTAGAACAGATACATTAGCCACGTTAAAAAGGAAAATGAAAATGCAGCAGAGCCTCAATCACCTCTGTCTAGTCCATTTCATCTGTAGTAGTCCATTTGTTTTCAAGACAGCAGACATAAAAGAATGCCTGTTTTTTGGGGGTTAGCCTTAGCCTAACATGGACATCAAGGCACCTCCTCTGCATCAGATGAAGCTATAGTGAATCGACTGGTACTAGTAGCAGGAACTACTGTACTATTTTCCAAATTCCAGCAGTGTTTAGTGGTTAGAAGGACAGATGTTTGGGATGCACATATGAGACAAATTGACAACACTGAAGTTGGCTTCTTACTTGAATTTCCCTTTCCACCTTAAAAGGTGCAGCAGTTACATTTAGGTGCCTGTATGGGTGCCTTGTAACTGCTGCTTCATTTAAGGTGGAACGGAAAATTCAAACAAAAAGCTGGTGAATAAGAAGCCATATTTAGCACTGTTTTTGGCCTGCAGAGCTAGTGTTAGAATCAGTACTGACATACTTGTATTTGTTTATTGCTATCAGTTTTGTTTTATACTATTAACTATAAAAATAGATCAGATTTACTTTGGCTGTTGAAATGTTTCTTATTAAAGGTAAAGGGACATCCCAGAATAGTAAGTTCACCTACAAAAATAGGTTTGCTTAAGCATCTAAAAATGGAAATTTATTTTTTGGAAATATATGCCTGTGAAGAAAAGAGTTAGAAATGTTAATTTTACCATGATATAAACTTTTGACCATAATGCCCACTACTGATGATACTCACAATATGCTCAGAAAAGTTTGTTATAATGTAATCGTTCATGGTAACGGTCAAATATTATTTTGTCTACCAAGTTCCCAAGGCCATACAAGATAAAACGATGAACAATTAAGCGACTACAGCACAGCACACCAGCGGAAATTGTAGGAAGACAAAGTACAGTTTGTAAGAGATGTTTAAATGAATATGGTTTTAGTTCATATTTAGAATATTTCTGTCCCGCACTAGTTTTCATTTTGTGAAATGACTGGGTACTCTTAATTTGATATCACACGTCTTGTAAAGGATGTGAAGTTCTCGCAGCCTACAATTCCTGCAAAACAGAGGCAGCAGTTTCAGGACCACAATTCTAGAACCCTATGTTTTTGAGACACTGCCCCCTA
The DNA here is from genome assembly GCA_023558415.1 of Piaractus mesopotamicus. Taxonomy (NCBI): domain Eukaryota; kingdom Metazoa; phylum Chordata; class Actinopteri; order Characiformes; family Serrasalmidae; genus Piaractus; species Piaractus mesopotamicus. The sequence continues at coordinate 17,796 of JAILXH010013782.1, read as the reverse complement.
GCAAAGTGGATGGCCAATGCTCATTTCTGTCTACCTGACTACTTACAGGTTTAAAGGCTCATTTCACCCACATACTACTACTTTATCTAACTTGTAGTTTTAAAGGTTTGTTCCATCGAAATACTACTTTGCCTCAGAATTAAACTTGTTTACTGTTGTATTTTGTGTAATTGTGTAAAAATAAAGCAATGCAATGCAATCAACTGCACATATTGCTTTTACAGTCACTAAATCTCAACCAGATAATTGAGACACGAGGAAGACTTTGGACTCACAATATATATTTAATATATCAACAATACCAACCAACAAGATTCCACAAGTAAGACACAAACACACAAAAGCAAATGGGTTAAGAAGGGACATTTTAAACTGTTGTGGTTTCTTAATTTGGAGCTCAATAGACCACTGTAGTTGGGTTGTCATTTTGTAGTCTGCGCCATGTTCTTATGCCCATATTAGGAACTCCGAGTCTAAGCTCCATTTCTCTATGGCCAGAATGAATAGGGTTTTCAGAAAATCGCCTCTCTCACACCGTGTTAAATAAAAATGTTCAGAACCTAATACGTTTTGTCCTATGAACATTCTTCTCTCTAATACCACTGGAACCTCTGAATTACGAGGTCGTTAAAGTTTAAATATGAACATTGCTAAATATGAGCTAATGCTACTGTGAAGTGAATTCACGTCATTAGACTGGCAGTCTCCTTAAGCAGGTTTTGGCAGTGTACATTTCCATTTACAGGCAGATGAAAAGAGGTCAGAACAAAATCAGCAGGTTTCCCTGCAGTTCTGTGTTCTTCATCTGATGCTTACTGAAATGATAGATCTTTCCTTTAAGCTTGATTTGAAAAGATCTTCAAACGTACCTGTACTCAGGCTAATCCAGCTTCATGGAGTGTTGAAAGGCATGATATGAGGAGGTTTCCCTATTTCCCCTTAACAGCTGAGTAACATTAACTTATTTTTACTGTTTCACAGAACCAACAGGTCAGTATTTTGTCTCGTTCGCTAATGTTTGTGATAGCTAGTCACAGCTGCTGCACCATTTAAGGTGGAATGGGAACATTCAAACAAGAAGCTGGCGAAAAAAAAAGCTTAATTCAGCCTTAGTAGTTTTAACATGGGTAGTATTTTTGGTAAGGAGTTTTAGCCTCTCAAAATATCCTTCCTAAGAGGTTTTGTGTATGAGTATACCTGTAAATATGCACTACGGTAGAAGGTTTTGATAAGGTAGCACAACTCGTCAGAGCATCGCCACAGCCAGCCTTAGTTTCGTGTAGCTTAGTGACATCAAATTGATGTGCAGTAGCTTTAGCTTGCATGTAGCAATATTAGTATTATAGCTCTTTAACGACCTCGTAATTCGGAGGATCCAGTGGTATTCAGGAGAAAAATGTACACAGGACAAAACGTATCAGGTTCTGGACATTTTTATTTAACACAGGGTATAGGCGATTTTTCAAAAACCCTATTCATTCTAGCCATAGAGAAATGGAGCTTAGACTCTAATATGGGCATAACAAGGAGGACGCACGGCTACAGTGGTCTATGACTCCTGCAAGAGAGAGAGAGAGATGTGAGAAAACCTAATGTTACTGACATTTGACGCAGTAGGGTGATGGGCGGAAGTGGTCGTTCGTGGCCACTTTTATTAGCGGATGCCATTGAGCAGCCACATCGCAGCCACTTTTATTAGTGGACGCCACTGAGCAGCCACATCGTGGCCACTTTTATTAGCAGACACCATTGATCATCCACATCGCGGCCACTTTTATTAGTGGACGCCATTGAGCGGCCACATCGTGGCCACACTGCAGCCACTTTTATTAGCTGACGCCATTGAGCAGCCACATCACGGCCACTTTGCTGCCACTTTTATTAGCGGACGGCGTTGATCATCCACATCACGGCCCCTTTTATTAGCGGTCGCCATTGAGCAGCCACACCGCGGCCACTTTTATTAGCGGTCGCCACTTTGCCAGCAGTGTTATTAGCAGCCGACTCTGCACCTGACCCTAGCCACTTCTCCTGGGGCATATTTCGTGGTAGCTGTCACATCATCTGCACAGCTACGATGAGAAGTCACATGAGCCACCACTATCTAAAGGACCACTTGTAGCGCTTAGTGTTTTACTGGAATTACTGGAACCTGCTACATTCCTTAACAAGTTGCATCCTACAAGCATTGCAGGTTATAACTTTTTTTTACAAAGTAAATACAAAAAAAAATGTCTAAGTAAATAGTAACTCATCACACATGAATTTATCTAGCCTCACTAAAACACTGTGTAGTTATGTTAGCCGTGTTATTTTGGTTTTGTACAGAGAATATTTAGCAATGTGGCAATTTAAACTTACTTCATCCTGTGATGGTTGTTTGGTTGATGGGAGGATTTTTTTTTTTTTTCCCTTTTTCCATCATTTCATTTGACTCATCAGTGAATTATTCAGCACTATATTATTTTTATTTTTTTAAGTGCTTCTGCTTTTTTCAGGTGCATTTGTTCTGTCCTGTTCACAGAACTGCTCTGCCACCTGAGAAGTTTGGTAGATTGGTGTGGTGGGGGACCAAAGTCAGAAGCCCCATTTTCAAAAGGCTGAGACTGAGAATGAAGTGAGATATAAAGGCATGAAAAAAATACAAAATACCTGTAAAAAGACATTGAAAAGAAATGTTGAATTTGCGTTATAGTTCTTAAACTTTAAATATTAGTAAAGTATTAGTATTAGTAAAGTATTACCAAAACAATTACAGCAAAAGAAGAAAGTAGCAAACAAAATGCAAAAAACTTGGGCCCAATCCCATTTCACCCCTTGCCCCTACCACTTAGCCCTTAGCCCTCTGTTTTGCGCATTCACGTCTAGGGTTTGGGTATCCCGATTTTTGTTGAGATAGAGGGGTAGGGCGAAGCGTTAGGGCTACACAGCCCTCCAAACGGAGGTTTTTCAGAGGCACACTCCAAACAGTGTTATTAGACAAAAAAGAAAAACCGGCAAGATGGCTGCACGAGCGACCAAAGAAACCCACAAAAGTGAGTATTTTCTCTGTTAAAAATTAGGAGAACCATTGTATTATCTTAGTTTAATGTAGTTTCAATGTATTATGGTTGTTTTTCTTCATAACAAGCATAAAAAAAAACACTAATAGCATGCTAATGTTTCGGTAGCTAGCTAACTTTCCCGTTCCACTTTAAATAGTCCAGCAGTTCTGACACCTGAAGCGCCAGAATGTAACTGCTGCACCATTTAAGGTGGAACAGGAAATTCAAATAAGAAGCTAGTGAATAGCTGACTTCAGCTTCGTATCACCAAAGAATTAGCAGTGGGTGATAATAAATTATTGTCTTATACCCCCTCCTGAAGGCATATGATGCCCTAAATGTAACAACCTCCTCTCATTTGAAGTTTCAATTTCAATACTCAAACCCCACTTTGTATAACTACACTACTTACTAGGGGTGCAGGAAAAAAATCAATTCTTAGATGCATTGCGATGTGGACGTGAACGATTCTGAATCGATTAACAAATGTCAAAAATCGATTTTCTAAATATTTAATTTATAACGTAATGTTGACAAAAAGGCGGAACTTGGAAGTGTGGAAGTGCAGCGCCTGGACACTCTGTGATGTGCACATCACAAAAACTGGATTAGCAAGAAATCCGACCAGCACCCTCTGCATTAAAAGCTAAT
>JAILXH010013775.1:0-11995 GCA_023558415.1 Piaractus mesopotamicus | reverse complement strand
TTTTTTTTTTTTTTTTTTGCTTGATTTTATTTCTGGAAATTCATGACATGACCAGCCAGGTCCAATGTGAGCTGGCGTGGAATGACCCAAATGTAATTATAAATTACAAATGTAGCTCAACATTTCCTGAACACTGAACATTGTAATACTCTAACACAGTATTTTGCTTTTGTTTTGTTTAAAAAAATCTATTGATCCAGCATCCTTGGACCCTCCTCTTTCCTGCTCCATTTCATAATCCCAGATGAGGAATAAAGCTACAGGCACACAGCACTTACTGCTGTAATGTCCTCTAAACTGTAGCCATGCAACTGTAAATCACCCTAAAGAAGGCCTTTTGAAAACGCTGATCCACTTAACAATAAGGGAAATGAGACTAGCTGAGCTTTGCTGTGGAGCTTTATGCACCATGAAAGACTTTCAGTCTTGTCTCTGGTGTTGTGGATTAGACAAACTACAAAATATACAGCATCCTGAGGCCTTTAATGTGTGTTTTGTTTGAAGGGCATGTAGTGCACTTGTTTCTTAGTTACACTCTTAAAAAAGATGGTGCTTCAAGGGTTCTTTAGTACAGAAAATGGTTCTATATAGAACCATTAACACTTTGCATGATTAAAAAATTCTTTTGCATCATGAAAGGGTTCTTCGGATTGATGGAGAACGTGTTTTATAGGGTTCCATATGGAATCTTTTTGAAAATGGTTCTGTATATCACTAAGATGGGTACTTCCATTGTTACAGGCTTGACAACAGAAGAACCCTTTTTGGTGCTATATAGAACTCTTTTCAAAAAGGTTCCATATAGAACCATCTACAGCACATTCTCCATCAATCTGATGAACAATTTAACGTTGCAAAGAACCCTTTAATCATGCAAAGGGTTCTCTCAGTGTTCATAGTTCTCTATGAAACTATTTTCTTTACTTAAGAACCCTTGAAGAACCATCATTTTTGAGAGTGTAGTTTTATTACAGAAGTGTGTGTTCCGCACACTCATAATGACTAGACATATCAAGGACTTTCTACCCAGAACACTGTGTAAAAGTCAGTGACCACGCTTTTATTTCAGTTCCACTCAAAACTGCCATTAAGTACATGATTTCTGAGGAGATTAGATGTAAGATAATCCACTTGCATAATGAAGGGCAAGACAAAGAAAATGAAGTGAAAAAACACGAGTCTCCAAGACTGGAGTTCAAAAATGTTTCAAAGATAACAGAGAAAGTGGGACTCCTAATGACCAAGCAAGACCTGGTAGACCACCAAAACAATCACCATCAGATAAAGAGCACTAAAATCTTTCATCTTTGAGAGAGAGGAAAAAATCAAGCTCCATTCTTGCTTCAGATCTGAAAACATCCACAGGTGTTTCTGTCCATCCTTCCACTGTGAGAAGACAATTCAACACTATGAGTCTGAAAGGATGTGTAGCTGTAAAGAAGCTGTTACTGAGAAAAGGAAATAGAAGAAAAAAGAAGAAAATTTGCAAATCAAACAAAGAAGCTGCTGGTGTTCTCAGAACATGGAACATTGGTCCAGACCTCAACATCACCGAATGTGTTTGGTTTACTTGGAGAAGCAGAAAATGCAACCAACTTCTAAGACTGAACTTCGTAGGTGTGGAAAATTATCCTCTTAGGTTTCTTTGTAAAGCTGAAAGCAAGTCTTCTGAAAAGAGGAGAGGCTGTAATAAAGGCAAAGAGTGGACACACTAAATACTGAAAACTGAGTTTTGATGTTAAGAAATCATGATTCTGAAAAAATGCATAACTTTTTAACCGTATTCACTGGACGTTAAAGCAAATAATACATAAATTATTTTTACACAGTTCTGTATGCGCACACACCTCTGTACAGACATGCTCACACACAAACACACAGGTTTGTTTTATGCACTGTCAGGACAGTGAGCACCTGTATGTGTTATATGTAAGTACCCATGTGTAATCATAATATGCCATATGTATTTGTCCATTTATATGATTTTGGACGATTAATCTGGGTCTATTAATGAGCCTGCAACTTACAGCTAAACGTCAAGGACATTTTTACCTAACGCACACGCGCACACGCGCCCCTCAAACCTTCAGCAATCAGAATGATTGACTCGCCTTGTTGTGTTCGATGGCAGGGCAGTGATTTCAGCCCCAGCCTTCGTCAGAATTGCGTCAGAGCCGACGAATTCAGCAGGGAGGGAGGGGGAGAGAAAGAGAGAGAGAGAGAAAGAGAGATGAGGGTGGCGCCTTTCCTCACTCATATAGCGCAGAGACTATCACCAAAGGGCGGGTGCTAGAAAACCAGCGAGGAAGGAGGAGGACGATCCTGCCAGTTGTTCCTTGAAGAAGAACAACAAGCAAGCGTGAATTTTTAATACGATACAAGCGCTTAAATATTTAGCTCCGTGTCTCGAGAAAAGACTGAAGGCGAGTGGAGGGATTTTGGCGCTAGAATCAGCGGAGCGTCGTTTCAGCACCGTGGACAGCGATGGCTCCTATGGCTCCTGAACAAGCGCAGTTCGGTGAGTACGACTGGACCACGTGTGTCTATAAAGGGTTAAAGGCAGACTGGCTTTGGATTAGAGGTGAAAAGCAGCTATGGGCTTTTTTGGCATCTGTTCATCACACTTCTTGGAGAGATGCTTCTTCATGGGTTCTTTAGGAAAGGTAATTGTTCTATTTTGAACCATGAGCTCTCTATTGAATCATTTCATGCTTGAATGGTTCTTTGCATGGCGAAAAGGTTCTTGATATGTGTTGATTTGGTTCTATAGAGAAGGTTTTTGAAAAGGGTTCTAAATTGCACCCAAAAGGGTTCTTCTCTCGTGACTGTATCAAGCTCGTAACAATAGAAGAACCCTTTTTGGTGCTATATTGAACCGTTTTCAAAAAGGTTCTATATAGGACCAAATACAACACATTGTCTCTTACTCTGAAGAACCATTTCGCCATGCAAAGAGTCATTTAAGCATAAAATGGTTCTATGTAGAACTCATGGTTCTAAGTAGAGAAAGAACCCTTGAAGAACCACATTTTTAAGTGATGTGTCCATTTCTCAGACTGATCGCTCATTGAAGATGCTTGTCTCGCACTCATGGTTTGACGTGGCAGCAGCTCAGTGATGAAATGTTGCTTTTTCCCCTTCGGCACGCACAATGGCTATAAGTAGACCATGACATCATTACTGTAGGCTGGCCAATTCTTTTACAAATCCACACTGGTTCTTTAGGGAGCCAGAGGTGGTTTTTCTAAGGTATGTGTTCAAATAACCCATTTGAAGCCTTTTCACTGAGTCATTCTCACCCTAATGTGTCAGAGTGCTGGGTGTGTGTGTGGCCATTAGGTCCACCAGATGTCCCCCTGATAATGGAAAACATGAACATTTAGACAGTGTGAGGAACAGTCTTCATGAGGAAAAATGCTTTTTTTAAAAACGCCAATGCAGCTTTCGTTTGAAAAGGTAAATTAGCCTTTGGTTACGGAGGTTGAAGTCAGGGTTGGCTTAGGTGAAGGCTGAGAAATTTTTAGCTACATTAATATACACGTCAGTGGAAACACCCCACAAAGAGAGTCATACAAACTTGTGTGTACATGTGTGAAAGTGATGGGAGGGGGTGAGAGGGTGTAATTCCACTGAGAGGTGCACCCACCATGCAGTAGGAAATTTCCACTCTCCTCCAGTGCAGGAGTATTACACCATTAGCATGGTCAACTCACCGGTGGGAAATTACAGAGAATCCTCACTCTACTGTAAATACTAATTGCATGGTCAGCCTAGCACCCTTTAGTCATACACCAAAGCACTTCATTCACAAGCCTTGCTGTGGTATGAAGCCCCCAAATCACTTGACAGGTCCTGCTAGGTGTGAAGCGACAGTGTTATTCTCAGGATATTTTGGCTTTCCTGAGTCATAGCCAACTACGTCAGTCACGATATCTGTATATGTATGTGTTGCCTCTGATGTAATGGTACAGTTTGTGCTAAATATGCTTGTACATGAAGCAAAAGAGAAATAGCAAACATCTGAACTCATCTGCACTTACAAATAAAAGTGTCAAAAAAGGGTTCCTTGGAGAAATGCCATAGAGAAACCACCCTTGATTCCCTCAAGAACCTCTTATTTGAATGGTTTCAGTTGAATTTTTTTAAAGAATTATCCACTGAAAGGTTATTTTGGGCAGCAGTTCCAGATTGAAAGTGATGGGAGGGGTTGCTATCTCCCACTGTGCTGGGAGTTGGGATGGAGCAAAAATAAGGACCATCTGGGCATCTCAGAAGACTGAGAACTGAGAAGGTCTGAGAACTACTGCTTTTGATCAATAAAAATAGTTCTTCTATGGCTTTGCTCCAAACAATCGCTTTTTAGGCACCATTACTTTTAAGATTATGACTGATGTTCATTGATTAAAGTTAGCCTTTACAATGTGAAAATTACCAATACAATACCAAGCAATACCAAGTATGGTTGTAAAGGTCTAATGTGATGTTGTTCCCCCAGCGGAGGTTCCCGTGAGTGTGGCTGTTGTCAGCGTCTTTGGCCTGGTCTTCAGCGTCTCCGCCTTCGCCTGGATTTGCTGCCAGCGCAAGACCAACAAGAGCAGCACCAAAACTCCACCATACAAGTTCGTCCATATGCTGAAGGGTGTGGATATCTACCCTGAGAGCCTAAATGGCAAGAAGAAGTTCGCTGGAGAGAAGTCACCGGACCCTGCACAGGGAAAAGCGAGCCCCAGTCCCACCGGGGGCCGCCCCGCACTCCACCTGGACCTGGAGAAGAGAGACCTCAATGGAAACTTCACCTTCAAGCCGCCAGCTGCAGTCCATCCCAAAGTGCGAAGCTCTCCGGACCTGGACATCCCATCACCACACCCAGGGTTTGGTTCAGGAGGCAATCAGGAGGCCACAACTCCAGAGAGCAACTTGTCCAGCCAGACGCCAACACCAGCCCTGGACAAGCCGCAGGACAAAGAAGGTGGCCTAGGTACCCTCTTCTTCTCTCTTGAGTACAACTTTGAAAAGAAGGCCTTCATGGTGCACATCAAGGAAGCGCATGGTTTGTCTGCCACCGACGAACAATCCTTGACCTCTGACCCTTACATCAAACTGACCCTGCTCCCTGAGAAGAAGCACAAGGTGAAGACGAGGGTTCTGAGGAAGACTCTGGACCCAGCCTTTGACGAGACCTTCAGCTTCTACGGCATCCCCTATACCCGCGTATCCCAGCTGGCTTTGCACTTCATGGTTCTCAGCTTCGACCGGTTCTCTCGTGACGAGGTCATCGGGGAAACACTCGTCCCATTGGCCGACGTTGACCTTTCTGAGGGGCGTGTCCTCATGAGCCGTGACATCATCAAGAGGAATGTTAGGGTAAGGGGCGTGGCCTTATTTTGTGTGTTTTTTACTGACATTCAGTATCAGAAAGCATTTACTTTAGCCAAACGGCTTTAAAGGTTTAAAAATTTTAAGAACCTGTACATAATGTAAAGGTTCTATACCACTTTAAAGGATTTTCATAGAACCTTCAAAAAGGCTCTGCACATTCGCCCATCGCATTTACAACAATGGTTCTCTAAAGAACCATCCACTGAAAAGTTTTTAGGGAACCAACCTTTTTTGTCATCTTTAAGAATACACTCTTAAAAATAAAGGTTCCTAAATGGGTCTTGGCTTAGATGTACGGTTCTAGGAAAAACTTTCAGTTGATGTAGAACAGTTAGATTATGTGGGGATTCTTTACACCCATTCTTCACACCCACACATCTCATGTACCAAAATGGTTCTGTAAGGAACCATCCACTGAAAGGTTCTTTAAGAATCCAAAATTGATTCTTCAACACCTTTATTATTCAGAGTGTAGGTGTTTTATTGTTGTTGTTCAGATTGTAAAGTATCATTAGCTGCAATAATAAGCCATTTCATTCATAAGAAGTCAATTTCTATTTGAGATCAATAAAAAATATATTTGGTAAATGTTTTATGTCTGAGTGGATGAGTGTGATTTGATAGTGTGTGTGTGTGTGTGTGTGTGTGTGTAAAGGGGCTTAATGTAGAGCGAGAAAGAGAATAAGAGGTGTAAAAGATATCTGGTTTCCTCCTTCAGTAATGCAGCATTAGAATGGATCAATAGTGAGTCGGCGGATTGTGGGCAGCATCGTAGACACACCCAAGAGCACAAGGATGATTACTGCTTTGTGTGTGCAAGTGTGCATGTGTGTCGGGGGCTATGGGCATATGCTGTCCGCAGTGTATGTGTGTGTGTGTGTGTGTGTGTGAGTGTATGTGTGTGTGTGTGTGTGTGTGTGTGTGGTGTGGGGGGGGGTTCAATAAAATGGCTTATATGTCACCCATTTAGAGGCAAAGATGGACCACTGGACCTCAAGCACTAAATATTTAATTAGCCGTCTAATGGAGCAAACCTAGCCTTCACTGACTGTGTCCGGAACATTAAGGAGTCGCCCTCTGAAATAAAGCAAACAGTAAAATTGGTAGAAAGCTAGTTCTTTTTACAGACAAAACAAAAACACCTCTCTTTTTTTCACTGGAGAATGATTTATGTACTGACCGGTTTGTCCTAGCGCCAGGTTGGCTATTGATTTGGTTGTGCCGCTCTTCATGGCCAGTTGGATACACAGCACATCTCTGAGTCACTTGACACAGAAAGGCCCTGCAGTTGTCTAAAAGCACTAAAACCTCAGTTACGCTAAAGCTCTGTCAAAACACAGAGCAATCGGCGCTGCCGGTGATGTGCCCTGATTTTGACAACATGATTCCACCGTTGTGCACAGAACAATGGACTCCATTTGGAGTGGAAAGAGAAGCCATTATCCTCGGCTGGTGACTGCAGCTGAAAACAGTCAAACACTGGTAATTACGTCTCATTGGTTGGGAGACATTCTGAGTCATCGCCACGGCAGCAGCAGAACCCTGCTTCGGGGTGCCATGGCAACGTGTTGCTGAGTTCACACGTTACTGGGAGCGATATATAGTGGATGCAGTGAAGGAAATTATACACAACAGGTTTCTTGTTACACATAAGAGAAAGTAAATGAAATGTCACGTGAGTCACATGGTTTTTGTAACAGATAAAATAAGTGCAAAAAAATGTATTCATGTGCCAAAAGATGTGTTGATGGAAGCTGTAACACCTGCACTATGTTCAAAATGGTTCCCTCAGTCACTATTCACTAAATTTTGTTTACTATAGTGATCTGACTGTGAAATGACTACTGAGAATTCTAACAACACCACAAAACGACTGCCGTACCACTGAGATTCTCTAATAGGGAGTGACCCCAAATGCGGCTAATAGATACTGGATATGGGTTATGAATTCAGTACAAATACATAACATTTCTTTTCTTCTCTCCTTTTTTCTCTAGAGGAGTGCAGGGAGGGGAGAGCTGCTTTTGTCCCTGTGTTATCAGTCCACCACCAGCACCCTGACCGTGGTGGTGTTGAAGGCTCGCCATCTGCCCAAGACTGACCCCAACGGCCCATCAGGTGAGTGTGGGGTCCGTGGCCACGAAGCAAGCTGAGGTTAAGCGGGAAGGATGTAAAAACAAAAATGAAGAAGCACTGTAGAGGTCACAAAAATGAAGCAAAAAGACCTGAGGCTCCTGGGGCCTCCACGAAAAGTAACTATTTCATGCTGGGAGTGGCAAAAAACAAAAAAAACCATCTGCATCCATAAAGCATGTGTAAGATAAATCCCAGAGCAAAGACAGAAGGCACTGATATGCCATTTTCTGTGTCCTGATGAAGGCCTGAGAAGTCCTTGTGCAATGTTAGCCATTGTGGACATCTATTAGCTAAAGTATATGGCAATTAATGTTCTCCTCCAAGCGTCGTGAGCTGTCTAAAAACACTGTGTTTGCAGCAGTTTTGAAAATATATGGTGGCACTTCACGTGTCTCGGAGGAAGCATGTGCTAGCCTTTACCTTCCCAGCTTGGTAGCATCATGTGACTGCGGGAGAGTTAGCTAGCTAGTAGATTTGGACATGACTAAATTGGGGTGGAAACTGAGTAAAAATAAAAATAATAAAAAATAGTATTTTTTATAATAATTTATTTATTATATTTTGTTCAAAAAATTTATGTATACTTTACTGAACATTAAAATAATTGTGGAATTGGCTCCTTAAGATTGATGCATCATCAGCAAGAAATGAAAAGGTTACATAGACAACAGCACAGGGTAGTGTATGTTGTTGCTGTGAAAAAAAATATGTCTGTATTTTTTAAATTTTTATTTTTCAACGTCATTTGAGCACAGCAGCTGCTCTTCACGTTGTGTGAAAATTTCAAGATATGTGGACCACAAATGCTCCTGTAAAGTTGCCAATTTTGAGATTTTTTTATACAGCGATGATGTGGTCAGTAATTATCAAATCTTAGTCATTTATGTCTACTCCAATTATTCAGATGATTCCACTTCTTAATATTACAAATATTAATACAAATATTACAAAGACCGTACTAAACGAATGACTACTGTACTAAATTGTTGATGTGATCTGAAATAAAATTTAAAGGTAATAAACATGGTAGCAGTCAGACAGAGAGAGAAGACTCATAATTAGTGTTTGTCTTTGGAATCAGAAAGGGACAAAATCCATAACCATTGAGTCGTCTGAGTGATACAGAGAGTTTCATAATTAAAGTCTACAGATAAGCTGTAATTAGTGGACATTGTGAGATCAGCTGTACAAGGACAAATGAGGTGAAGGTAGAAGCAGTGCATCTTCAGACTGTATTGTAGTGCTCTGAGTAAGTGTCTGTGCTCCTGAAGGTGGGAGTTTAGAATAACCCCGACCTGAGCCAGAATAACTCATACAGCTATTGTCACTACATCAGACAGAGCAATCTCTCTCAACTGCACCAAACATTTCCTCTCCATCGACCCAGATATTGATCTCTGCCTGCCAGAGCCCAGAACATGGCTGCTTTAAGGAAGAGCTTAATCTCTCTCGATCTCTCTCCCTCTTTCTCCTTCACTTTTTCTCAATTTTAACTCAGTTCAATTTAGGTTGTTTTATTAGTTGTCCAAACAAGTCCAAACAAGCATACCATCAGTATGTTATCAATAAGTGTCCTTAGGCAAGACTCTTAACCCAGCATTTGTCTGATAACATGATTAAAAGTAGAAGTGAAAATGCGTCTGTTAAAAATTGTAAAAAAAAAAAATAATTATAATAAAAAAAAGAGAATTAGCAGAATTGTAAGCAAAGAAAGAGAAACATATACTCATGAATAGGATGATCTAGAACCCATGTGTCAAACACAAGGCCCGCAGACCAAGTCAGGCCCATGACACAGTCTTATTCGGCCCGCTAAATTATTTTAATTTTCTATTCTTATTAGCCCGTTTCACCCTGAGATGCACTACAGTCCCCAGCATGCATGGCAACATAGTGTGCCTTCCGACCCCAAAAACAATCTGTGGGTTAACGGTTACACAGAAAGAAAAGAGGCCTGGTGTCGAGTTCAAGAAAATAGGCAGTTAAAAAAAAAAAATAATAACTAAAATAATTTATTTTTATTTAAAATTATTTTTGTATTCAGTGCCCTTTTAGTGGTTGAGTTCGACACCCCTGATCTAGAACATTGGTATCCAAAATGATTGTTTTACTGGCCCAAGTGTAACATTTACAGTGGGGTGAAGACCAAAAAGATAAACTGCTAACTAGCAACTTGTTAGCTTTATATTTTTCACATTTTGCTAGTATACACACAGAAACTGTGTTCTTAATACACACTGTCTTGCCCTAAATCTCCTGTTGTCCATGTATCTCCACCTGCTATGCACTATTAGCTCATCACTGCTGGATTGTATGGTGTCAAAGGTAATGGATTTTTTTTTTTTTTTTTAAGTGCAGCTTTAGGTGACTTTCTGGTGGGCCAAATCAATTGTCATTGCGGTCCCTTTTTGGGCAGCTCTGATCCTGGAATAAGCTAATTGGGTTTGGGGGTGTGTTTGTGTAGTCTATAATGATTGACATGGTCTCCCTCTCTCTCTCTGTAGACCCATATGTGAAGGTGAACCTGTACCAGGGGAAGAAGCGAGTGTGCAAGAAGAAGACTCATGTGAAGAAGTGTGCACCAAATCCCGTCTTTAATGAGCTTTTCGTCTTCGACGTGCCCTCTGAGGAGGGTCTGCGGGACACCAGCGTGGAGCTGCTGCTGCTGGACTCCGACCGGACGTCGAGGACACCGCTCATTGGCCGCCTGCTGCTCGGCACCTCCTCCCCAGGCACTCCCGGAGAACACTGGCGCGAGATCTGCGACCACCCGCGGCGGCAGATCGCCAAGTGGCATGCGCTGTCTGAAGACTAGCTAAAGACTAGCTAGTCGCCGAGACAACCAACAAAAACACCCAGAAACTGTCAAAATATGCGGGAACGGGAGCGGGCGGGGGTTGAGGGAATTTAGGTTGGACTTTTACAGTATGTTTGGGAAGTCCCCATCAACTCGTAAACCCATGAATTTCCAAGTTTGCCAAAAGGAAGCTGCACTCTAACAGCTGACAAAGTCGTAGATACAAGCAGTAAACTTGGGCAAACACCATGTTACCCGAGTTTACTGGTGCTTTTGGACGGTCCTCGTCAACTCATAACGCTGAGAAATCATCACCTCACTAAATCATTCACATTCAGGTGTTCTTCATTCGTCCTCTGGTGATTGACAAACCAACAGTTGAGTGCATTTACTGCAACTGTTACATTTAACTTGCGTTCATTATGTATATCCACTGAGATTGATCAATGACTTCACTCAAAAAGACAAAAAGACAGCTGGATCTATGATGTTCACATAGTATCAGAGAATCTGTGCATTTGGACTGTCCTTGTCGAGTTATAAAGTCATAAAATTATTGTCACCAAAACGTAACAATTTGGGTGGTCATCAGTAACTCATACATTTATTACGTGAGTAAGAAAATCTACTGGCAGTTATTACGTAGAACTCAAGTTAAGGATGCCACTTGTATGTATGACTTTAGCCATTTGAGTGCACCACACTTGTAGTAATCTCAAAAATTCATGGATTTATGAATTCCCGAGGACCGTCTGAAAGCTCCATAATACAAGTGATGTCATCTGTCTGTCATTTAGTCGGGACAGGGGTTTCTTTAGAGGGTGGAAAGGCTGGCTGAACCCAGCCAATCAATTATTCCAAAGACAGTCTGTGGACACCCCGTAATGCTTCTTGTCATATTTCATACAACATCTGATTGGTCATCACCCTGTGCAGTGCCGATTGTCATAAATGTCTCTATCGCTGTTCGCGCTACTTAGTATCAATATTGCTCAGTTGTATGGAAAAAAAAGTGATAAAAAAACATGAAACAGTTACTATGATGCTGTAAATATACGTGGATAATTCTTTTATATTTTAAAGAAGCTATCTGTTACTCTATCAGCTGTCTGGATTGGTTTATTCTCTTCCTTTTGTACTTGATTTATTGATTTTTCTTTCATTTGCCTATGTTTTGTAAGTTAAAGTGGTTGGTCATATGTCATATTTCAGCCATGTGGAAGCGGCCTAAATTAGGCAAAAACAAAACCCAGACTGATGTTTATGAACAAAGGACTGCATGAACTGAAAACTGGATGAGATGTGTCTGTCCGTCTGTCTGTCTGCGTGGGTAGGTGGGGGTGTGGATGTGTGTGGGTGTGTATTCAGTTCTGACTGGAGAGAGAAAGAGAGAGAGTTTACCTCTTTACCGTGAGCACAATGGCAGAATGTAATGTTCATGTACCTTAATATAAAACGTCAAGTTCGGAGAAAAGAAATTTTGCCTCTTTATTCTTTCAAAAATGTAAAAAATGTTCTTTCAAGCTGCTGTTGCTGTGAAATATGGAGTTATTGTTGTCATGAATGTGACGTCTGAGACATCAGTTCATTTACTGCATCACAATTCAATAAGAGTGCGTCAGCAGTCTGCATGGAGGGCAATTAGAGAGAGAGAGAGGAAGAACAAGAGAGAGAGAGAGAGAG
>JAILXH010013767.1:0-16105 GCA_023558415.1 Piaractus mesopotamicus | reverse complement strand
CTCCCCCAGAAAGAGTTCCTTCTGAAATTCTACCAAAACCAAGTGCCTCCTTCACCATGGTAGAAAAAGCTCGCTGATGACGATTGCATGTCTTACAAAAATTATAGACCGGATGTTCCACCCCATCTGGACCCACCTAAATAATGAGAGCACCTGCACCACAATCACTGATGTCCACCAGAAGTCTGAAAGGTTCAGCAAAAATTTAGAGCAGCCAGTACAGAAGCACTTGAAATCAGAGTCTTAGCACCACTAAATGCCTCATGTTGCTCTTCCGACCACCAAAATGGAACATTAGGACTCAAAAGTTTTGTTAATGGTCCAAAAAGCAAGCAAGATTTTTTTTGCAAAAAGTTCTATAGTATCCTAACATAACCAGACATTTATGCAGCTCTGTGCAATTTTCCTGGCTCAGGAAAGTTACGAATAGCTTCCACTTTAGCCACAACAGGATGCACCTGTCCCTGGCCCTCTACCTTACTCAAGTAGGTAACAGTGGTCTTCCCAAATTCACACTCAGCAAAGTTCACAGTCAAGTTTGCCTATGCCAACTGTGTAAAAAGTTTTCTTATCTGCACAGGATGTTCTGACCAACTGGACCTATAAATGACTACATCATTTAGGTAGGCCTCACAACCCCCTAACCCAGCCAACACCTGATTCATAAGGCACTGACAGGTAGCACAAGCATTATGAACCATAAAGGCATAACTTTGCACAGCAGGAAGTTATCAGGGGTCACAACAGCAGACAGTTCCTTAGCACGAATTGTCAATGGCACTTGCCGTTGACCCATTTAACAAGTCAAACTTGCTTATGAAGACAGCAGATCCAACCCAATCAACACAATCATCAATTGGGGGAAATTTATAACAATTTAGCCAACCAAATAACCTCTTATAGTGCAAAAATGGTATGAGCCATCTGGTGCCTCAGTAATTCCACAAGTAAGACAATTTACACCATCCTCAAACTGATAAGGAGTTTAACAAGTAGTTGTTATCTCAAAGGCTTTTTACAATAGTGCAAGGCCCCAAAATTTTTGCCTAAAAAAGGGCTATTGGAAAGAGATAACAGAGTAAACACTTGATCACCAGCTTGAAAAGTACAACATTTAACCTTCCAGTTAAACAATCTTTGAATCTTTCTCTGTGCACAGTGCGAGCCTCATACTGTTGGGGCCTGGCCCCACCAGATGTCTAACATTGTTGTGTGTTTATATTTATTATTGCCCGATACATACTTCTAGCAGTCTTCGTTTGGTGAGCGTGGGGCCGGCCCGTCAGTGGTCGTCTAACCAAGTAAACAGTTGAAAAACACTCTGTGCATGCTCAACGCTCTTTCAATAGCCAGCTGCTGTGCCTGATCACATTGGCCCCATGCTGACAGCAAGACCATATAAAGACTCAAGTCGAAAATATAACAAAATTTAAATTATATACCCTGCCATTAGAGCAGAATTTAGAGAATAAACGATTGGGAACACACCGGCCTTAGGATTTCAACATCATTCAGTCTGGAAAGGACAATAACTGCTCCTTCAATCCAGAGTGGTTCAGGAAAAAAACATGGCTAACAGGTGAGTGTAGCTAAAACACTATTTTGCTGTCCTTGCCTGCCCTTGCTATGCTATCACTTGAATTGATTCATGGATTGGTGGACTTTGAAAGAAAAGTTTTTGACAAGTTTTGCCCAGATGAAAGATGTATGCCCAGATGTCGTGCATCTGTCCCTTTCGAGCAGTGAATGTCACTGTTGAGTCATTTTGCATTATTACAAGGCATGTTATTCCTAATGCCTGGAAAGCGATGTGTTTCCTTGCTCTGCTATGTTGCTTTGGGTATGTATTTGCAAACCTCAATGATCGTGTACTGCTAGATAACTTTGGATTTGTAATGCAAAGCTGTATAACATGTGAGATCTAATGTCGTTATCATATCACTCATATTGTCCACTTCCACTAACTCCTGCACTATGTTACATTAGTTTGTGGTTTCACTGATGGAGTGCTTTTGGGTTTGGATCAGGTTTGTGTGTAGTTTTAAAAACAAACTGCCCCTAAGTTTTTTGCGCCCCACCAGCCTTTCTGTGCCAGAGACGCCATTACCCCTTACAAAGTCCAACACATTCTCTGGTGCTGGCTTACTTCCCCACTCCATGAGAGCCCAAAAAAGTATGCCAAAAACTGAGCTCATTAGGACTGAGGCCTGTGTTCTCTTGGACCACTTCTCGAATAGCCAACAAAACACAAGGAAGACCTTCCTCTAAGGAAGACCTAAGTTCCACCCTGACTTTGTGGATGATAAGCACTAAAGATATTGTGTTAATCCTTAAGCTGTATAAGTGTGTAAAGTGCCTGAACATAAAGTTACATCCCTGGTCAGACTGAATGATCTTTGGAATTCCAAATATGGACATATGGACCCCTGACATTACACACTTCTATAACCTAAGAATAGCTTAATTTGTTTGCTTTGGCGTCCCTGTAGTTGCTGAATCATAAGCCTTGGTATGTAATACACCTGGGATTTTAAGGGGTTTAGAATATTTCTAGTGGTTATTGAACATAATGGATAAGCTGCTGGATACCGTGTACACTGACACATAAGAGTCATAAAGAAACTGTCGCGTCCTAGAACAGGGCAGGGGACCCACGCAGTCTACTACTAAGTGCTCAAAAGAGGTAGTGACAACCAGAATTGGTTGTAGTAGAGCAGCAGGTACTTTCTGGTTTGACCTCCTGGTAACTTGACACATCTTTCTTTAAACCAGGCCAAAAGAATTGATGCACTATGCGATCATATGTCTTTTGGACTCCAGTATGTCCTGCCAAAACATTATGACTACTTCCAACACAACCTTCCCAAACCCTTAAAACTTAAAAGGAACCAAGAGCTGAACGGCTAAAACTTCTCAAAAAAAAAAAAAAAAGATATTGTCAGCTAACTGTTCACAGACCACGTCATTATGAGAAACATTTAGCAATGATGAAAAGGTGTCAGTCTGCTTGTCTTTAAACTCAGAGTGATCCTCCATTATTACTGCTTCAGAGTCTCCAAGAGTATTTATTACTTCAGCCTTTTTAGCTTTCATGCTACCAAATGAAATATCCCCAGTAGCAAAATCATTAATGCACCCAGGTTCAATAAAACAGGACAGATGTCTCAACCTCCATCTCTCTGTATGTGTAAGAGAAATGTCTGCTGCTTCAACATCTGTCACCTTTTGTTGTTGCACAAATGAAATTTCTGACCACATTCATCTAAATAGTCAGAAGCCGGGGCACTGAAGTCATAACAGACAAAGCCTCAGTGTTTGGGGGAAGCATCAAACATCCCTCACACGCTACTCCCTGCTAAGTCATCTCCTAAAATAAAAGTGACACCAGGTATAGGAAGGGATGAGGCAGTAAAATCCATATCAGTAATTTAGAGGAAAGATGAACTCAACGTAAGCATACTTCAATAAAACTCATCTCAGTACCTCCAACCAACACTCATGTACCAGTAGCTCTATGCAAAACACCCGCTAGCAAAAATGATTGGCCAGCCCCAGTATCTCTCAAAATGCATAGTCATCTTACTACCAAGAAGAGACACAAATCCATCTGTAATGAATGGGGCATAATTTTTTAGCTATCACTACAGTTCCTCCCTGGAAATGAAACAGCAAGACCTTCAGAGGCTTCATCACCAGCTAAGGACTGACAAGACCCATCTAACCCTACAGGTTTTACTTATTTACCTCTCTTATTAAGGGTCGGACAGTCAGAAACCTTGTGCCCTTGCTTTTTCAATAAAAATTTCTTACTGGGAACTCTATGGTTTACAGGTAAGGCACCTGACTCTGCACTACTCTCATCTGCACTTGCCTTTCTGCTATTCCTCTAAACACTTTCCATTTCCCAAAGCTCACATCTGCTCAACACTTCCAGCCACCATGGACCCTCGCCAATTTGCATACTGCTCCAACAGATCCACAGATGACGCCATTGCACTAACAATACACACTGCTCTCACAAACCTGGACAGAAAGAACCCAATGTAAGAATGCTGTTCATAGATTACAGCTAAGCTCACAGACTTGGGTTTGAACTCTTATCTCTGCAACTGGATACTGGACTTCCTGACGAGCAGACCCCAGGTGGTGAAAGTTGTGAACAGCTTTTCTTCCACACTGATTCTGAGCACAGGGGCTCCCCAGGGATGTGTACTCAGCCCCCTTTATGCACCTGACTATGTAGCCAAATACACATCTAACATCATCTTCAAGTTTGCTGATGACACTACCATCCTAGGCCTCATGACTGATGGAGATGAAACAGCCTACAGAGACGAGGTTAGCGCTCTGTCAGAGTGGTGCCATGGCAGCAATCTCTGTCTCAACATTAGCAAAACAAAGGAGATGACCGTGGATTACAGGAAGCTGCAGAAGGGTGGTCACCCTTCCCAGTCATCAATGGAGCCGAAGTGGAGAGAGTCAGCAGTGTGAAGTTTCTTGGTGTATACCTCACTGATGACCTCACCTGGTCCCTTCACATCAACACTATTGTGAGATCTGTCTGTCAGCATCTCTTCTTCCTGTGCATGCTCAGGAAATTTGGCCTGCTTCCTCAGATCCTCACCAACTTCTACAGATGCACCATAGAGAGCATCCTCACAGGCTGCATCACTGGCTGGTACAGCGGCTGCACCGCCTGTGACCGTAAGGCCCTTAAAGGAGTGGTGAGGATGGCAGAAGGCATCATAGGCAACAAACTACCAGCCTTACAGGACATGTATCAGTCCTGCTGCCTCAGGAAAAGCAGCCACCCAGCGCACAGCCTGTTCACCATTCTGCCATCAGGCAGGAGATTTCGCAGCATACAGGCCAGAACAACCGGGTTAATGAACAGTTTCTACCCACAGGCTGTCAGGCTTCTGAACAAGCTGTGAAGCTGTGGGTCCTTCCCCAACTACAATTTCACTCAGTCACTTTGTCAGTATTATTATTATATCATATAACTGCTATGGACACTAACACTGAGTCACTTTAAATAACAATAACACTGAGTCACTTAAGTTACTTTAAAATGTATATATTCTTCAAAGATTATTCCTTGTTTAATATAAATATGTTTGTACATAGCAGAGATTTTTTTTTTGTTACATACGTCCCTCCTGTCTATATTTTGTGTATGTTTTGTGTATATTTAATATATTTCAGTTTCAGTATTTTCTTGTATTTTTATTTTTACTTTGTTTACTTTCTGTAGAGTGATTACCTGAGCCTTACCACAAGCATTTCAATGCATGAATGTCCTAACATGTTGTGCAAATGACAAATAAACCTGAAACTTGAAACTTGAAACATAAACATCTGGAAAGAACCCATGTATTTAGATAGCAACTTACAACTGCCCTCCCCAAACCTGAGGTCCCGAGTGGACAACCAAACCCAGTCTCCTGGCCAAAAGGAGGGTGTCTCCCCACAATGCCTGTTGGTTTTCTCCTTAGTGCACTGAAGGGCCGCCTCGATGCTGCAGTGAGTCTATTCCCAGACCTCCTTGCTGCACCTCATCCAATCGTCGACAGCCGGATGTCAGAAGGAATAGCAGTCCATGGTGGGGGCTGATAGCCTAAGATGCACTGAAAAGGAGTCATGAGTGGCAGGACAAGCCATGGAGTTTTGTGCAGTTTCAGCCCAAATCAAAAACTGGGACCAATCTGCAGGGTTATTGTGACAAAATGCTTTAAGAAATTTTCCTAACTCTTAAACACTTTGAATGACAGCAATGTTTTAAAAGGTGCTATATAAATAAACTCGCCTTGCTTTGTCTTGATTAACCCGTTCACATTGGGAATTGGAAGTGAGACTGATGTTAATAGTAATGTGTTCACAAAATCCTGCCCACACTCTAGAAGTGAATTGAGAACCTTTATCAGACACTATATCTTCAGGAATACCAAAATTATGGAAATTGTGGTTGTACAGTGCTAAGGCAGTGTCAAAAGCATATTTCCTTTAAAAAGGAATGAACATAATGCCACTTGAAAAATGGTCTACTAAAGTCTTAATAGTAGTAAAACTGTCAGATCGAGGTAAGTTAGTACCAAAATCAACTGCAGTATGCGACCATGGACGTTCTGGCACAGGGAGAGGCATTGGTTTATCGTCTGGGAGACTTTTAGGTGTTTTGCTTTGAGCACATACAGAACATGATGAGACAAACTTCTACATTCTGTTTGTGTTTCACAACAGTAGTGTTTTGTCAGAAGTTCTTGTGTGCTGAATTCGCCAGAATGATCAGAGGTGAGAAAAGAAGTGAGCCCAAGTAACAAGATGGTTACAAAATGGAACTGGTACATACAACTTATTTTGCAAACAGCTCCCTGGGATGTTGCAGTTTTCTATGGCTTTAGTGATTTCTTCATCAATTTCCCAGCGAATGGATGCTATGTGGACAGAGGGAGGAAGAATAGACTCGGGCTCAGACTGATGGACTGCTGCTAGACTCCACTCTGAGTTTTTAGATGCTCCCTTAAGTAGAGCAGTGAGAGGACCGGCAAGAGCACTAAAGTTTCTAATTAACTAATGTTAGAAATTAGCAAAAAATAATATGTAGCCTAGAAATGAAACTCTTTGTAAATGAAATTTTCATTTTTCTCTTTTAACATGCAAATCGTTGTCAAACAGACATTGACAAACCTGATAGGAGTGTTGTAATTAGATGAGTAAATCAATATGTCATCTATGTATGTAATCACAAATTGTCCAATCATGTCTCGAAGGCCATCGTTTATAAATGACTGAAACACTGGTGGAGCATAGGACAGACCGAATGACATAACTAAGTACTCATAGTGCCCCCTAGTGTTTTCCACTCATTACCTTCCCCTTCCTCAATACAGACTATGTTGTAGGCGTTATGAAGTTCTAATTTGGTGAAAAATTTAGAGCCACAAAGTTGTTCCAAGGCAATGGGGATCAATGGTAGAGGGTATATAAATTTTTCTGTTATGTTATTGAGAGCACATTAATCAATGCAAGGCCTAAGACTGCCATCCTTCTTTTTCACAAAGAAAAATCCAGATGGAGCAGTCATATGTGTGATGAGGAGGCAATTTAGTGGGATTATTTTTACTAAATACCTTTATCAGAGTAGTCAGGGGGAATTTCACTATTGTGTGTGGGTTCTGGGTTTCTATGGAAGTAGATCATACTCTCTGCAGAAGTAAGGCAATTTGAAAAACAAAAATCTGACCATACTGTGATCTCCTGATTGGGCCATGAGATTTGAGGATTGTGTTTCTGCAACCAAGGGAGTCCTAAAATAACAGAGAATTCTGAAGAGTCAATGACTAGAAATGAAAGTTGCTCTTTGTGAAGAAAGCTGGCCTCTAATTAAATTGGTTCAGTGACGGAAGTGATGGGATCCAGTACAACGGGTCCTCCATCCAGCATGATGACTTTAAGGAGAGGTTGCACTAGGATGTGTAGTTGAGCCACCACATCAGAATGTAGGAAATTTCCCTTCGGTTCCTCAGTCAATTAAAGCTGAAACGACAAGAGATGATTGTCAGTAGCAAACAGTAACAGGGAGGAAAACAGATTTTGAAACCAACCCCTTTGTGGGAACACTCACCACATTGAACAGGTAAAAGTGATTAGAAGTCCAGAGAAGCTGAACGTTGATAACTGGATCTGGATGAGTCCTGAGACATTTGATGGAGCAAGGGTTTCTGGAAATTGTAGTCCAAGTTTGCCGAGTTGGCTGTAATTTCAGGTGGGCCAGAGGGAGGCGTGACAATTGGTTTAGACCGCAGCCTCAACTATGTCACAACCCTTCTGTTGGTTTAGACAAACAACTACATTTTCAGGAATACAATTTTTTAATTCTAGTAGGAGAAGGAATTGACAAAGTTGTTCCCTGGTCTCGATCCTTTGAGATGCACTTTACCTATCAAATAATCCCTTTTCCTATTCTATAAAAGTTTGGTGTTCTGAAACATTGCTGACATGCTTCAGGTACTAACTCATGTGCATGCAAAATTGCTTTCTTTACTGTATTGCATTTTGAACTCTGCTCCACAGTGAATTAAATATAAGCACATGCTACAAAATCAAAGGCCAACCCTCCCTTGGCCACCTTAACAAAGTAGTAACATGCTCAAAATGAAAAAAAGTATTTTCCAACATTTTTCAACAAATGAAGGAACCATTTTTATATATTTACTGATGTCACACACTGGTTCTATTTGTGGTGCAGATCCTAGCATCGCTGATTCTATTTGTGGTGCCACCACAGATGTTCCTATAGAACAAGGTGACTCTCTCACTACTTCCTATTTTACTGCCAATTCTAAGTCTAATTTCTCTAATTCAAAGTCTCTTTCTTCCCGTTCGCGACTATGTTGCATTTGCATTTCTAACTTCCTCAATGCTAGCTGATGCTGTAACTTTAACTCAAAATCATGTTCTACTTCTTTTCTTTAAGAACTCGAGCCTCATGCTAACATCTGTGCTTAGCTGCTTTTATCTGCAACTGGTTTTCCTGCAAAGCCAGCTCTTTTAGTTTTAGTTCACGGTCTTGACTCCTAACAGATGTAAGTGAAACTTCAATATAGGGTTCCACTAATTTTTTCACTAAAGCCCATCAACAGAATCCTTTATAGTAAAAGTCATGTCTACTTTGGAGATGAATGTCACTCACTGTAACTCTCTCATTGGAACTGATTTCCCAAACATACAATGTTTGTTTAAAATGTACTAAGCCACACATTTTCTAAGTCACACACGTCATTGCTATCCTAAAACTAAACATAACTTTGAACTACTCATGTTGGCAAAAGCTGCTGCTACTGCTGCAAAGTGCAGTCTGCACTATTGCTACTACTGCAGGCCATGCTACCTTTGCTACTGCTACAAACATGCTGCCCTCATGCTTTATCTAAGTCATTACCACTCCCTACTCTCCCAAAAGAAAGAAACAACCCTAAAATGGGGTAGTTTGAGTATTCCTAGCAAACCTAGTTTACAGCAACTCTACACCTAACCCGCCTAACAAAAAAGAAAAAAAAAACTCACTAATCCTTGCTAATCTTTAGAGGCTTGCCAGACATGAAGCAACTTTAGATGCTTAACTTCATGAGAACTGGTCCTTTTATTAAACACAAGGAGCTTAAGTGCCCATCTGCTAAGGAGAATCAAGTCTCCACCTGGGATTACCTCCAAAAATGACAAAGGCAAAATAACAAAACAAAATAACAACTAGTGTTCTGGTGGAAGAGCTGGAAAACTAGCTCAGCTGGAACACACTAAACCACAGTTTCCTCCACTACTTAAGGCAAAACACACTCATATAAAGAGCTGAGAGAGTGTCACTCCAAAGAGCTTAAAAATTCTCAATAATCACTTCCTCATGTGCAAACAATCAATATGACCCCAAAACCACACTGCCCTTGAGAGGTCAAATGCCCCCAGGGCAGTCCATCCAATGTCAAGAGGTTGGTGGGAGTCATAACAGTGTGATTCTTTGATATTCTTATTCTGTTTTTGTATGTGAGAAGGTACTTATGTATGTTAATAAAGATATGGGTTTTACTTCTTCTCTCTGCAGGCTTTCTAACTGCAGTATTACAGAGGAAGGATGTGCTGCTCTGGTTTCAGCTCTGAAATCAAACCCCTCACACCTGAGAGAGCTGAATCTGAACTACAATAAACCAGGAGATTCAGGAGTGAAGCTGCTCTCTGATCTACTGAAGGATCCACACTTTAAACTGGAGAAACTATTGTGTGTTACTGAATTATTTTCTCTATATGAACTTACAATCATACCAATATAAAATGTTATTAGAATGACACATGCAGTGTGTTTGTATATGTGTGTATGTGTATTTTTGTATGTGTTGTTTGAGTATGAGTGTATGCGTGATTTTCTGATATCCCATTAATTTTCCATGTTTGTGTGTGAAATTATGTTTCTGAATGTTAATAATAAAGATGTGAGTTTTTCTTTTTCCCTCTACAGACTGTTTAACTGCAGTGTTACAGAGGAAGGTTGTGCTGCTCTGGTTTCAGCTCTGAATTCAAACCCCTCACACCTGAAAGAGCTGAATCTAAACCTCAATAAACCAGGAGAGTCAGGAGTGAAGCTGCTCTCTGATCTACTGCAGGATCCACACTGTAAACTGGAGACACTACAGTGAGTTACTGAATTACTGTCTCTACTGGAAAAAATGAGAGAGAGAAAATGTACAAGTGACAGAGAGAAATAGAGAGGGAGAGAGATGAGACAACACCATGGCCGATCTTATGTTAAAAGATGGGGTGAAATAGAGCAATATATGCACTTGTAAAGCTGAAGTGGATGTGACAGATGGAGATTAATCCAGCATCAAGGGTTGTTTTTATACAGTGAACATCAGATGTGGATAAACACTCTGCAACAACCTGCAAATACAGTAAACATGATTACACCTGAAGTACATTACAAACTCATAAACACCCTGCAAATACAGTAAACATGACTACACCTGAACAACATTTCACAAATGCACGGCAAATACAGAAAACACATGCCACTACAGAAATGCTGCAAAGCCGTCACAACACAACAGAAGTGAGCCACAACACAATGAAAATGTTTCTGTAACAAAGTGGTTGTAATATCTGTGATGTAAAATGACTGGCAAACTAAAACTGAGGTAAACAGAGGGAACTGAACAGAAGGGGAAAGCAAAGTAAATCGTGGTATGTCCATAAGATAACATGACTTAATTATTTACAGATCAAATTACTTCATACATAAAGTGTAAGAAAAATGTTATTATATTACTGGCATAAATTGTTAGAAGCCTAATGAGTGCTTCTGCTCTGGAATTGATCACTACTGTCCTACTTAACTGTTAGTCTAAATGACCAATTACAAAACATATGCATGCACAACTCAAAAACTACTCCACTTTTAACTAAAAGCCTGTAGAAATGCATCAAACATGAATACTCAGTATTGTTTTTTGCGTGTGCAAGACAGTAATGGCTACTATCAAACATATTTAATAACTAAGTGAACATAAATCTATTTTTCTCTCTATTTTTTTAATTCTTGTTACATACATATGTGTGTGTGCACGCTACTGCTCAAATGTTTGTTGTTCAGTAATAACTTATACAGTGTAGATTTAAAATTTATAAACTAGACTCCAAAACTTATAGCAATGCTTTATTGACAGTTTACAGTATTTTTGGAAACAATATGAAGATAGGACTTATCATATGATATAAAAGTAATAATCCATACAACATTTGCAATCAGTTTTTTGGCCACAAAGATCTACAAAAACAAGTTCAACAGCCCAATGTCATTTACCTTGGCAATGCATGTCTATGAATTTTAAAGGCAAGGATTCTGAAAGAGCTCTGAAGGTTTGGGTTTGTTTTGCTGTTAACTTCTAATATTAACAATCATTCTCTGTATACAGTGCCTGTAAGGGTTCAGTCTCACATGATGGATATTTCCCAAATATCCAAAGTTCATTTTCCTCATGGAATTCCTGTGTGGAATGTGGAGGGAATTTTCACTGTTCCTCAAAGGATGAAAGTATTTTTCTGGATCTACATCCAGATGGTCGGAAACTGATGTTCAGTTTCATAGGTGAAATTGTCTAAATTTATTAACATCAATTTATTTAATTTAGAGTGAAGTATGATTTCTGCTGTTGTTTTTATATCCAGTTTAAATGTTAGCTTAGTCCAGTTAAATTATATGAGGTGATTTAAAAGCTAAAATGGGAAAAATAAATTAATATTAAACATTGCAAAGTCATCCGGAGTACAGCAATGAAATTTTGCAAGTACGCTTGAAGTTTCTTGTGCAAGTAACCAATAAAAACAGTCATATCTCTACATAAAATTCAAAATTTGTTTTTATTGGAAATTCACATATTCATCAAAATGTTCTATGGATTTCATATGAAAAAAATATGTTTAAATTTGATCATGATATTATTTGCTTTTCTGTTTTGTGACATTTGTTATGACCCAGTCTAGGGTCAGGCCATAACAGAAAATGACAGTGGGCTCTCTCACCACCATTTAATTTAGAAAACTGCAGGTTAATTTAGACTTTCTTAAAAGTATGCAAGTGTGCAAGAGGCTAAGCTGAATGATATAATGGCTTCAGGGATGAGCATATGCCAAAATAACAAACAAAACTACTAATTTTTGAAAACTAATTTGAAAGCAGAATAAAACTACTAATACAGAATAATACACTACCCTATCTCCCTGCTTTAAAACAAGGAGAAAAGGCAACCAAAACAAAATGGCATTTGTCTCCTACTTTTTCCAATCCCTGAATCAAACCATTGAAGCAAAGCGAAGCAGAGTAGAGTGAAGAGTGCTGGTCTGGTCTGGATAGGTATGCTTCGAGCTGGTAACAGAGTTACACTTTCATTTTGTAGCAGAGATGTGTAGGCTGAATAAGCATTACTAATCTTGCTAAGATTTTTATTAAATTATAAGCAAAAAAACTAAATTTGTTCAAGCTGCTTACTCCTTCTGTTTCCAGTCAAAACAAATGTCATATTTTCCACCTTTGTGGGAAAACATATCACTTTAGTGACTCACCTGTGAGTTTAAATGATGTTATTTTGTTGGTAAATGTCCTTTCATCCTTAGAGAGTTTGTTTTCATTTATGCTGCATCTACTCTTAGTATCACATTTTTTGAGACTCTCATGCAAATGTATGCCTGATCTTAAAAAAGCGATAAAAATCAGCACAAACTGTCAGCTGCTGAAGCTTCAGCAAATTAAGTGGATGATGTAATCAGTGGCATCTCCCCACATTTTAGTGCAATCCTCACCCATTTTGTGCAGTGTGAACTTGCAGGCATACACACGAGCGACACAGGGGCATTCTGCATTTTTTCATGTGCACAGTGTTTAGACTCATGTGCCAGTTTTGTACAGAACATGGGCAGAATGTGTCAAAAAATTGCATCTGCAAAAGGCTCAGTACAGCAGGCACAGAATGTACATGAGTGAAAGAAAGAAAGAATGTACGTGTGTGTGTGTCTGCATGCATGTCTATGTAATTCTCTAATATTTTGCTTTTCTTCTGTGGATGTTTATGATTGTCACCTAAAGATTTTCATTCTTGTTACATTCTTGTTACTTTTTTTTCTCTCTACAGGCTGGAACAATGCAGTATCACAGAGGAAGGCTGTGCTGCTCTGGTTTCAGCTCTAAAATCAAACCCCTCACACCTGAGAGAGCTGAATCTGAACTACAATAAACCAGGAGAGTCAGGAGTGAAGCTGCTCGCTGATCTACTGGAGGATCCACAGTGTAAACTGGAGAACTTACAGTGAGTTACTGAACTACTGTCTCTATAGGTCAAATCAGCATTATAACAAGAGAAAATAACTTACTATAGGGTTAATAAAAAAGCATTCACTTGATGAGAGTGTTTCCCCACTCCACATTCAAAAACAAGAACTTACCTAAACAAAAACCAACTGAGCTTGTGGTTCTAGTTCACTTCCCACCTACTCAAGAGATAGCTGAGAACATTTATGAAAATCACTTCAGTGTTTTTTATGTCATTCAAAAACATTTAATTTACCTTAATTAGATACATTGCTTACTAGTTAGCTTACCTTAATGGCTAATGTGAAGTGCACTGAACCATTCTGCACACACACTCACACAAATGTCTACTTTTACATAGAGTCATGTGTAAAATCAAACAATGCTTCAGATTTTCTCTGTTGATTGTAAAAATATGAGCAAAAACACTTCTGTTCTGTAGCACATAGCATATATGCTAATACTGGTCATACTTTGTCACCTTATATCACACTCACTAAAAAAATCTTAATTATAAAAAAAGCTATTAACATATTAATATACCATATATTGGTTACATATTAGTGAAAAATCCATTACATGTGGGTACATTTGACATTACAGCTTCAAACACAAAACTGTACTGTTATTGCCAATGTTGTGTCTGTATGTTTGTATTTATTGTAAATTATTGTATCTTTATGTTTAGAAACAATCAGATTTGGTCTGTTGGACACCAACAGAAAATGCTATTAGAATAACATAAAAGATTTTCTTTGTACAACTGTGTGTGTATTTGTGTGATTATCTGACAATTTGTTATTCTTCTGTGTTTGTTTGTGAGATGATGTTTATGAGTTTTTCTTCTCTCCACAGGCTGTCCAACTGCAGTATTACAGAGGAAGGCTGTGCTGCTCTAGTTTCAGCTCTGAGATCAAACCCCTCACACCTGAGAGAGCTGAATCTGAACTACAATGAACCAGGAGAGTCAGGAGTGAAGCTGCTCTCTGATCTACTGAAGGATCCATACTGTAAACTGGAGAAACTAGAGTGAGTTACTGAATTACTGTGTCTGCATAAACACACAAACACACCAACGTATGTTATTAGACTGCTAGAACTCTTCTACAATCACTGCATGTGTGAGTGAGCTAGAGATAGAATGTATATGAGAGATAAAGTATGTACATGAGTGACAGTATGTACATCAGAGAGAGAAAAAATATTTATTAGTGAGAGAGAGAAAGTATGTGTATAACTAGCGTAAAACTGCTTAAACCACTGAACTGTAAGCCATGGCTTCCATTCTGTGTTACATGTGATAAAAACTACACAGAAGTAGGAACAATTGCTCTGGCTTGTAAAAGATGAAACAGTTTGTTGTCAGTGAGAAGGCACAATGTAGAAACCCCTCTCCTTTCGGCTCTCGCTGCAGACTGCATAAATACTTACAAAATATGGCCTTTTCCAGGAGATATTTACATTAATAAAACAATAAATGAAAATACACATTTAAATGCTAGTTATAAAGCGGTTAAAGCTTCACAAGAAATAAAATTAATCAATCGCAGACATATCATACCACTGTATGACAATTTGAAATGTCTTTTAGTGGGAAATAGTACAACCTCATTTCCAAAAAAGTTGGGTCACTGTGAAAAATGTAAATAAAAATAGAATGCAATGATATGAAAATCATGTAAGCCATATTTTTAAAGGAAAATACTACAAAGACAACATATCAAATGTTGAAACTCAGAAAAGTTATTGTTTTTTGAAAAATACATGCCCATTTTGAATTTGATGCCAACCACATGTTCCAAAAAAGTTGGAATGGGGCATGTTTACCACTGTGTTTCATTGCCTCTTCTTTTAAAACCTCTCTGTAAGCATTTAGGTACTGAGGTGGCCTACTGCTGTAGTTTAGAAAGGGAAATGTTTTACAATTCTTGCTTGATATAGGATTTAAGCTCTTCAATTCGGGATCTCCTTTGTCGTATTTTTCATTTCATAACCCTCCAAATGTTTTCAAGCAGGTCTGGACTGCAGGCAGGTCAGTTTAGTACCTGGACTCTTAATAAAATACAGCAATGCTGTTGTAATGCAGAATGTGGTGTTACATGTGCATGTCACCCATGCTGTGTGCACTAATGCACCCCTATACCATCATTAATACTGACTTTTGAACTGTGTACTGATAACAAGCTGAGTAGTCTTTAGCCCGGAGGACACAGTGTCCATGATTTCCAAAAAGAATTTGAAATGTTGATTTGTCGGACGACAGGACACTTTTCCACTTCCCCTCAGTCCATCTTAAATGAGCTCAGGCTCAGAGAAGGTGGCAGTGTTTCTGGTTCCTGTTTATAAATGATTTCTTCTTGGCATTTTAGAGTTTTAATATGCATTTGTGGATGCAGAGATGAACTGCGTTCACAGAAGGTGGTTTTCAGAAGTGTTCCTGAGCCCATTCAGTGATTTCCACTACAAAATCATGTCTGTTTTTAATGCCGTGCAGCCTGAGGGCCCTGAAGATCACAGCCAGCCAATGCTGTGGCCCACCAGCGCCTCTACTTCCTCAGAAGGCTGAGGAGGTTTGGCCTGAACCCCAGCATCCTTAAGACCTTCTACACCTGCACTGTGGAAAGCATCCTGACGGGCAGCATCACCAACTGGTACGGGAGCTGTACTGTTCGTGAGAAGAAATCTCTGCAGAGGGTGGTGCGGACAGCACAGTCCATCACCGGGGTTCAGCTCCCTAACCTATTGGATTTATAC
>JAILXH010013710.1:8888-19009 GCA_023558415.1 Piaractus mesopotamicus | reverse complement strand
TAATAACACTACAAATAAATGAAAATCACCCAAATATTTTTAGCTAAATTTCAATCAGCAGAGCATTTTAAAATGAATACTTAAGGATTCTGTTGAATAGTTTGGTTTGTGAGTGACTGGTGACACTGTGTCTCCTGCAGCATTAAAAACTCCAGGATATCAAAATCGTGCCCAGAATGCAGAGGTAACCTTTTGCCAGCTTAACCAAGATATGAGAAGTACTGTAGCTTCCCTTATCACATCCGGTTTCTGAAACCCAGATGCATGTGATGAGCTGGTGTTGGTAGCTGTGTGCAGAAACATATTCAGCTACTCAGCCAATGTGAAATTCATTCTGTGCAGCAGAATAGAAGAGCAGAGCAACACCACCATAATAAGCTGAGAGAGACTGAGGAAAGGCGGCGCACAATAAGCCCCTTAGTAGCCACATTTTCAATAAAGGAAAAGTGCCACAGAAGCTCAATACTGGACATGGAAAAAGTGCAAGCAAACAGGTACGCCAATGAAGTCTGAACGCATTAGATCCATATTTAAAGGCCCATTTCACATCAGAAGCAACAATAATACTGCAGCTTCACCACAACAGATGAGCCGACCCATTATGCAATAAAATGCATTGGAAGTTTATTAAAAAAGAGCTCCTTTGACTGCGCTTTTCCGGCACTTTCGCTTCTGATAGCTCCACAGCTCGTCTGGGACCTCTGAAAGCAGAGAGCTTGTTAGATTTTAATTACACTAGACGATCTATTCGCCCCGGAAGCTACAGGGAAGACGCAATTTATGCAGAGCAGTTGAAGGAAAGTAACCGCATTATCAAATTTGGGTTTGTATGATTCATAGGGATTCATTTTTCTAGGGAAGATATGGGTCAAGAGATTCTGCCAGAAGGCACAGATTCATATGGCAGCAAATGTGCGCTGTAGTTCTGCTTGAGCAACGAGATGCGCAACTGAACTGATGAACCTGAACGATCTGAAGACGGTCAGGAATTCTAGAACAAAAGGAATTGGCCCACAACGGTTAGCAGACTCCGCGGAAGAAAAAAAGAAAAAAGAAAGTGTTGGCGGATGCGTCCAATGCTGTGAAGCACAGTCAGGTAAACGTTTTTCCCCACAGAGAGTCCGCTCACACACACACACATAGACACACTCTTTACCGGGTCCAAATTGGTTGCTATGGAAACCAGGTTCAGGTTTGCATGGTAATCAGGTTTTGAGAAAATCCTGATCCAAAAATGAATCGCTTGGCAAGAAATTGCACCTAATCTCGTTTTTCAATCATATTTAAATGTTCTCTCAGATTGGCCACGTTATTGTTAACCTTCACAATAAAAACACAATTAAGTACCTCAGTCCTCCGCACTGCAACTCTGAAATACAAAAGATTTCAGATTTCTTTATGTGCGAGAACAATGATGTGAAGCCATGAAGACTCATGAGCAGTGAAAAAGGTGAAGAAACCAATCCCCTATAGTGGGGCCCACTGACACTGTTCCTAGGAGAACATTTCAGTGATTTTAACATCAAAAGTTCTGGTTCACTCTGGTGCACTCTGACACCATTTTCACACCTACTTTGAGTTTTTCATTGGTTCAGTTGATTCCACATTGCTATGGCTAAAGTGCACTTGGAAGCAGACTGAGACCTCAGATTTTTGCCAGACCATGCTTCATTTGTTTAGTGTGGAGAACAGTTTGGAGTGCTCACACTTGTCAAATCGGACCGTACTAAAGAAAAGCTCGACTGGTATGCACCAAACATGGTAGGTATAAAAGCGCCCTAAGACTAAGAGTTCAGGGATGATTACTGTGGAATTATTTAGTTCAATGATCATAACAACTATGCAAATACAAGCCATGTCCAAAAATTATACTCTTTTCAAGGCATTTTGACACATTTATTAAAAACATCTTTGCACAATTTGGCAGACATTTTCTGTTGAGACCCCACATCTATTATAAATAGAGCCGCTTTGCAAATCATTTGTTTTACTGCTTGTACACCAATGATTGATGTAATTTGTTGGCGGCCAATAAGCTTTCATAGACCGCTGAAGTCGTGAATGTGGGGAACTCTGGGTCTACTCTCGTTTTCTCTATGACAAAAATAAATGCCATTTTCAAAAAGTAATGTGTGGTGAACTAAGAAGTTCAAAAGCCAATATGTTTTGCTGTACAGACATTTTTTTCTCAAAGTTGTCAGATCCTGTAAATTACAAGGTCATTAAGGAGCCAAAATACGACTACTGCTACCTGCAAGCTAACACTGCTGTGCACTGATTCAGCATCATAAGAAGGGCAACCTCACCAAAATACCTCACACAAACCATCGCACTTTGTTAAATTTGGTTGTTTGGAGGCTTTGGCAGATTTAAGCTGCAGTTTAAGTAGCATGTGTTGGTATTTAAGTTTAATAATTAACTCAGTTTTATAGGTCGCCATTTCAGTGTTCAGGAAAGTTAGCTGGCTTTTAGCATGCAAGCAGCATTTCTGACAGTTAAACTTGTAATTCAGAGCATCCACTCAGGGGGATAAGGCACATAGGACAAAACATATCAGCTTTGGAGCATTTTAGTTGATCAGTGGCAGTTTTTTTTTGAAAACGCCATTCATTTCTGCCATAGAGAAAACCAACTTAGTTGAGTTCCTAACACTGGCATGACGCCGACTACAGAACGACTCCAGAGGTCACCAGCAGTCCACTGAAATCAAGAAAAACAATTTCAGGCAAAGAGATAGCTGCTAGTCCTGGTTGCAAACAATGATGACTGATAATATTATAATAATACATATGACTGACCTTTTTTGTTTACTGTTAAAAAAAACTTATCAAAGAAAGAAATCCAAATATGCAAAAATGAAACTTTGGACGGATTGGCCGAATAATGCCTGCCTCCGTGCATGGTTTCGGGCAAAGGAGGGATTCACCCTCAGAATCCTCTGCCTCACTCCCCCCTTCAAATTATGCCAAAAGGTGATGGATGTGGGTCAAACAACTGTCTGGGGGCAGCAATGTGAACGGACAAAACTGTGGACCAGGTCAAATGAACCTGTGATACTTGCTGTCGTTTAAGCTTGTTCAAGCGAATTGAGCTTTTGACCTGGCTGCCTTCTGGCTGTCTGCTCAATGTGTGTCACGGTCAGGTGAGTCTCCCTGGCCATCACAGACTTAAGCTTAGAGGGATTGCCTGACGTCCATATGCCAACTTTACAAACAGGTGCTTCTACAACACCTCACGCACAGGAAAATCTGCTCCTCTGCCCAGGTAGCGTGACTTTACAAGGTTACAAATAACACAAAATCAGAGTTTTCGCTGTAAAACCTGATGAAGCAGTGAGCGAAGACCGCTCTGAATTCACACCGTGTCCTCATAAGATTTCACATTGTGGCTCACTGTTCTCATAGCACAGGACATTAAATAGATGTAACAAGAACAGCAAGGGACGCATCTGTCTTCTGTAAGAATTCTGAAACAATCTGTTCGAATTAGTTCAGCCTCATCCATCACTTTCAAACCAACGAAGCAGCCCTTACATGAACTGAGGTGAATAACAATATCCAGGGCTGGAATAATCAAACGACAAACATACTGAAGTCTGAGACTTAGTATTATATGGCCAGATAATTCTCACCAGTAGCCTGCAAATCACACATAACTATTCGCAATTACACTCAGAAATATATTTCATAGCATTCAGAATGATATTCAATTATTCATCACAAATGGTCATTTCCAACACCCACAGAAGAGTCATTTTGAAAGTCTTGTTTAAATGGAAATCCTCCTTATGAAACCTCTTGAGGGGGCGCATTGGGGCGTCCATCTCAATTATGATTCTTTATTAAATGATTCAGTGTGACATGAAATCTTGAATTTCACTGATTCAATTCAATTATTTGGTATGATTCAAAATTTAATATACCGAACACACAAACTTGACTAAAGGATCTATGTATACAGTAGTGGAACAGAGACAGTAAGAAAACAACAGAACTTTTTTTTTGGATTGAAAACAGGAAGAAAATTTTATTCTGTTCTTCTGTTCTGTTATTATTAAGCCTTAAAGGTCATTAAATAGTATACATTAGAATCACTGGGGCCTTTATGACAACATATCATTTTTATTCATTCATCCATCTAAGAGACACGTTCCACATATCGGTTTTGCTATTTGGAATCCAAAATCTTTGAGGATCAATATCTCAAAACTGCTCAGAACGCAGATAGAACCTTATAATTCCAAGGGGATGGTATGTTGTTGAATATTAATATTAGGAATGTATCAACATGGACATTTTGGCCCAACACAGATATCCAACTTGCGTACATATCTGCTAATGCCAAAGGAGAAACTAGTGACTAGATCCTTTTAGATTCGTATTACAGGGAAATCAATTTCTGTAGAGTTCCAATTGCAGTAAAAAGAATAAAATGTTAATATTTTAGCGCAGTAACCCAGTGTCAACCAAACGTTCTGCTCTTCTGGAGTACAGTAAACGCATTACCAAATATCAGTTTGATAAATCATCACACCCAAACATCTGCCAATACATTTTTTAAGCAAATACCTGCTGATACCAGTATGTGTGTGGCCAATTAACATGACCGATTAGAACCATTTCTAACATTGCAAAACTGATGCAGTCGAATTGCCACCTTCAGGTCGAAGCACAGAGCAGCTCCAGCTCTTACCAAACATGCCCAGCTTCCATTTGGAGTTGGCCACGATGCTGCCGCCGATCCAGAAGAAGTCTTCAATGAGGCGGGACAGGCTGATCTTGTGGAGCGTTTTTGAGAAAGATGCTCCAGAGACTGGGGTGGGTGCTCGCTCGGACCCAGGCTCAGGCCGGCCTGAGGGTACCATGGCTGGTGGCACGAGAATAGACGATACAGGTCCCACATTCAACACTGCTGCACTCATGCTTTCTTGAGTTTCAGGCAAAAGAACCGAGCAGATCTCAGTTGTTTTCCTGTCTGTCCTTTGCGAACGGCTTCAAAAAATGGACGTCAGAAGTGGTAGAACTTTGGTACGGAAGACTGACATACTGTCCAACCAGTCACTTGTTTTGAGGAATGATAATGATTGTAAGCCCTCCAAGAGTTCCTGTAGTCCTCAAAGAACAAAAAGACAGTCTGCTCAATTCTCCATTCTAAGGTGCCAAAAAGAACAGCGAAAGAATGAGTTGTACCCTCACTTCAGTCTGTATTGTGACTGTATCTGGAAAGGCGATTTAGCGTGAAGGAGATGGTGCGTTAGTGCGGGCGCTAACAACTAACTGTGCGACATGTGTCAGGCAGATAGCCTAAATCCCCTCGGAAATGTAATCCAGGTCCAGGGGATTTAGGTGGACTGCTGCACGTAGTGGCCCAGAAGAAGGGGCAGGGGGGGTGAGGGTGGTCTAAGTAAGAGACCGAGACACAGGAAAAAAGGTAAGCGAGATCCAGCAACGTAGTAGATGCAGAAAGAAAAAGGAAGCAAAACAGAAGAACACAGAGGGAGGTGTAGAGAGAGAGGGAAAGAGTGATGTGGGTAATGGAATATAAGCGGAGGCTCAGGCTTTGAAACTGAAACACAGAGTGGTCCGGCATACAAAGGAAGCATCATCCTAAGATTCGTTCCCAGCTAAGTAATTGTAGGGAGGAAAAAAAGGAAAATATCAAAGTCATGACATAACTCCAGACTGTCTGCCGGCACAGAGAAAACACAGATGAAAGAGGGTTTTTTTCTTCCCATGATGTCTTCTATTAGTCTCCCCATCAGACTGAAGTGAGACCAGTAAGAGTAGCTCACTCATAACACGGCTGGAGAACTTCTAAAAGCCGCCATATAGAGGAGGTGGGGGGATCTGGGCAGTGTTTAATTGAAAACAAAGCTGAAAATAGCTCAAGCAATACTGGGTAGCCTCTCGTCTGTTCACAAAAAAGCAATGAAAATGCTGCCAAACAAGAATCACCGCAGCAGCTCTACCATTTTCTCATTATTTCTTCAAACACCGAGAACTGTCTTCAGTTTATTTTGGATGGAAAGCCAAAAGTAATATTGGGTGTGGGATGGGAGGGGTGAGGTAATGCAGGAGCAGTTTTGAGGTTAATTCATGGGAGATGTGCAAACATGCAGATGGAAATTTCATTACTCCAGTCCGAAGACTGTCAGTTTAATGGATATTTCCATGTATATTGATATTTCTCTATCAAATTAAACACACTCAGCGTTAGAGGGTAAAAATGTATGTGCTGATTCAACTGCATATTTTGAAATGTTCTAATGAATACAAAAAATATTTGCAAAAAAGTACTATTTTCAATGTAAAAATTAAAAAAGAACTTGGTGTATTGTTTTCTTGTCTAAACGTGCAAATAGTTCCTTAACATTTGAGTATTCTGTGTGTTTTTTGAGGGCAGTTGTTTATTTATTGGCAGATATTCGCTTTAAAAAATACTGAACTCCAGAAGAGCAGAATGTATTGGTGATCCTGGCCTACTGTGCTTAAATACCTGTATTCTATTCATTTTACTGCATTTATAACCCCCTACAAACATTTTTCTAGAATGCTAATTCAGGCAGATGTAGTCCTAATTGTTTATACTTTAGAAATGTTTATGTATCATCAGTGGCAGATATGTACATGAACAATACTGAATATCCGCACAGGCCCAGAATTTCCATATCAGTGCACCCCCAGTAAATCACACCCTTACAGCATGTTCCTCCTGCAAATCACCTCTGGCTCATTAAAGGTGTTCTGTGCACAACTGGAAGCAGGTCAGTCTGGAATGTAGGCTACTTCATTCTGGCATATCAGCACTGAACATCTGTCAGGTACTAGTGTTAAACCAGTATGGGGTTTTTAAGTAACATTTGTGGGATAATTACTTTTAATGATGCAAAGAACCCTATAATCATGCAAAGGGTTCTTTGGGTGTTCATGGTTCTATATAGATCATTTTCTTTACTAAATAACCTCTGAAGAACTATCATTTTTAAGAGTGTACCCTGTAGAACGTGGAACTAAGCAGAAGTGCTTCTGAGGTTAGAATTAAGGTTAAATTGTACTTTTGTTCATCTGATCTAAACTCTGCTTTGCCTTCTTTCATTGAAAGTATTCACTGAGTTGGGAAATATAAATAGTTCCATTGCTTTAGGCAATTTTTAGATTGAACTGACAAACGTTTTAACAGCTCCACACAGCACCATGGCTAATTAGTACTGAATTAATAGCGCACACTGTAAAAAATGGCTCGCCAGATCAACCTAAAAATTACATGTAGTTACAAGCAATTAAACTAGTTTTATTCAACTCAAAAATGACATTGATTGAAGAAGCTGTTCATTCAAAGTATGTATTTAGGTTGAATAAAGGTAGTTCATTCACTTGTTACCACATGAAGTATTCTTTTTAGGTTGAATTGACGAGCCATTTTTTTTTCACTGCAGTTTCAAGTTAAAACATATAGGTCAAGCATAAAGGCACTGCAAGGCATACTGTTGCCTGCCATTAATTATTGAACAGCTGCCCATTCAGGGTAGCGCAACGTATTGTTTGTTTACTGTTATCACAATATTAGTCTGTGCAGTACTGATACTGCGGAAGAGAAAGAATGAGGTCTCCAACACTGTGACTGACAGCACTCGGTCTAACACCCCAGTCATCTACACCTCAGAAGTAGAACACAACAGCATGAGCTGAGAGAAATGAGTGAAAGGGACTCCACATACACAGGTGGTGTTGTAGAACTCGTTGTGTCTATGATGTTATCCGGATTTTATATGCACTATATAAAAAATTGCTCGCCAGGTCAACATAACAAGCAACTGAACTAGTTGTATTCAACTCCAAAAATTTACACTGACGGAAAGATTCATTCCTTCAAATTATTTGTTTAGGTTGAAGAAAACTAGTTAATTTACTTGTTACCATGAAGCATCTTTTAGGTCGAACTGACGAGCCATTTTTTACAGTGAGGCAACATCTTAAAGAAAATTCTTATTAAATTTACTCCTGGATGGGCATCCAGGAAATGCTGGCCTGACTGGCTGAACAATCCATGGATGGACACACAAAGAAGCTAGCTTGAAATCTCCTTTTTACTTGCTGGGTTAGCTTTCGCTTGTCTTTGGCTTTTGCATGTTAAGTTCTTCTGACGCAAACACAGAAGCTGCGTGCAGAAACGCTTGCTACCGCTCCTGTCCTCCCCGTGCCTTCCCACTGCTCCTCTCCTACCCCGGAAAAACATGAGGGAATGGAGGAGAGTAGTGGAGCAGGAGGAATTGAGAGAGCGAGCAGAAACTGAGGAAAAGGGACAGCCGACTCCTTTCAGCGTCATTAAATCTGATGTCGACCATTGATGAAATGAGCCTATCAGTGTTCGCTTGAACGCACGGCCTAAGCTGCTACACAGAGCTTTGTGTGGTTTTCTACTTTTATTTCATGTTTTATTTTAAGTACAAAACACACAATACAGATATATAATTCCAAAGAAAACACAGAATTCGAAGTATAATTGGACTGCTCTATGTTTGTCCATCTTCTCCAAGCATGTCTGCAGTGATGTCACTCAAAAATCTGTAAAAGACTTCCTGGATAGCATACACTCATGTATCCTCCGTTTGAAGCTGCTTTGGCTTCTCTCGACTCCTCCGGTATTCGGGCAGCTGAGAAGATGCTGTCATGAAATCCGTTTCTGGGTCACGGAGGAGAGGAGGAGAATCGGTAGGAACAAGTGGTAACTTTTAGGGTTTCTGGAAGCACTCAGAGAGACTGTAGGGCAGGCACGTCAAATTGGCGACCTTCCAGGTCAAAGTGCTGCGGAGATTAGCATTTACCCACATCTAACGCTCCGAAATCAGTTCATAAAGGCCTTGTTAATTAGCTGATGAGCAGAATCAGGTGTGTTTAATGAGGTAGCGTGCTGAAGTCTGCGCTGTTCTGGCCTGCCAGGACTGAAGCCTGACACGTGCTGTAAGGGAACATCATTTTGTTAAAGCTGCGTAGGCTGGACAAGCCGCATTAGCCTTGTGGTTGCTGGGGATACTGCTTATGCACGCTTGACCTATGATTAGGGCTGCCTAGTTTACACTGAAAGAGCAGAATTTTGGCCATTTAGTGGACGCTGGAAAATTATTCACAAAACATGCCCTGTACATGCATGTTATGTGCCCACAAGAGCAAAATGAACCTACTTAAAACTTAAATCTGGTTTCCTGGGGCTTTAAAACTTTCTGTGAGTGTTCTGACAAATCAAAACATTCATGTGATCGATAAAATGCAAACAACTATCATAATAATGCAGATCAGTCTTTGACTGGTGCACAGCAATGGTTTACAACAGTGTTTTATCACAAAGCATATCATACTATTTAGCTGGAGAATCACAATATGCCCAGCCCTGGGCTCAACCAAGTAGAATTGCACAGGAAAACAAGCCACTTCCTATACAGCCTAAATACTGCATTGGTGTGCAGGGAGACAGGAAGTCGGAAAGCACAAGTTACTCATCAAAACAAGGAAAGTATTTCAGTTCTATTCAGCAGTAGTGCTGTTGGTGCTGGAGGGCCTCTGTTGTTGCAGTACCACATACGCCCAGCAAGTTGCAGCAACACCTGCTCACAACCTTAACGTCTAGTCCATATGCAACACCCTGCTCTGCTGATCAATCCAAACTTTAATGAAACATTCAATCAAATCTGACCAAAAGCATGAAAGCACCACCTGCTGCACAATTCCAAATGATCTATAGAAAAGTTGCCAATGACTTACTCTTTTCCTCTGCCATGGCTGTCTGTTTTCAGTGCTCATTTGCAGAGCAGAGAGTTGACATGTACGCTGGTTATATTACGCAAACTCATATCATTTACCTTGACCCACGGCATGATGCGGCGCTAATATGATGAAGCAGGCAGAGACATTTGCCAGAATATAAATATCCCACTATGAGGGATCTTGAATTACTGCTGAACCACTAAATCTCAGCAGCCACCGAATTCATGACGCCAAAAGAGCTCTAAGTATCTGTCAACAGAACAGAATGTTCGGAATGTCTTTCATAGACTAAGCACTGTTAGCACTTCGTAGGCCTGATTGATACGTTGGTTTTGCTGAGTTTTTGTTGGCCTACAGTTC
>JAILXH010013637.1:0-16182 GCA_023558415.1 Piaractus mesopotamicus | reverse complement strand
TTTTTTTTTTTTTTTTTTTTTTTTTTTAAATTGAGAGTTTATTTAGACTCACCAGCAGCTTTATTAGGAACACCTTAATTTTTGCTCCTAAGCAAGTTTTATCTTATGACTTTGACCATGGCAAAGTTAGTGCCTGACGGATTGAGTATTTCAGAACCTGTTGATGTCCTGGGGCTTTCACGCACAAGTCTCTAGAGTTTGCATAAAATTGTGTGAAAGTGGTGATTGGAAAAGCATCTCTGAACATACAACATGTCAAACCTTGAGGTGGATAAACTATGATAGCAGGAGACCACATCAGATTCCACTCTGGTCAGCCAAGAACAGGAATCTGATACTACAGTGGGCACAGGCTGACTAAAATTGTATTGTTGAAGACTGGAAAAAGTTGCCTGGTCTGATAAATCTTTAAAGGGTCAGAATTTGGCATAAACAGCATAGATCCATGCACCCAACCTGCCTTGTGTCAACATTTAAGCTGGTGTTGGTTATGTAATGGTCTGGATTTTTTTTTTTGTTTTTTTCTTGCCACATATTGGGCCCCCTAATACTAATCGAGCATCAGATCGCTGTCATCGATGTTGACAGTGTACATCCTTTATTGCTGTAATCCTGCACAATAATGTGCAAAGCACTAGTCATCTCAAACTGGTTCCATGAACATGACAATGAGCCCAGGAACTTCAGTGGCTTTCCATGTCACCAGATCTGAATCTGATAGAGAACCTTTAGGATTGTTTAGGAACCTTAAGGAATAAATGTGCAGTTGACAAATTTGCACCAATCATGTCACCGTGGACCAGAATCTCTAAAGAATGTTTCCAGCTCCTTGTTGAATGCATGCCACAAATAAAACGGGTTGGTCTGAGGGCAAAGGGGGGAGGCAATATTAGAATTGTGTTCCTAATTAAGTGGCTGGTGAGTGTATATTGCCCTGGTGAGTATTAAAGGAATACAACTGTTACAGTAAGAGTCGAGCAGAATGTTGGGGTGCTGCCTTAACCTCAACTATACACACCTTTCCATTACTCTAGTGATAAATAGCTGCATTTGTGAAAAGCCTGAATTGCCACAGTCTAACTTTTTTCAATATTATTCAGCTCTTGTGAGTAAGTGGATTTTTTTTTTTTTGCTGTATTTTTGGTGTGTGTTGGTGTTGATGTATCATCACATCTTATCCACTCTCTCTTTTCCTAGATGTGACAAGCCAAGAAGATGATTTGGATATCAGCCTACATACATACAGACATAAATATATGGATTCTGGGATGAAGGAATATTTGCTAATAATGTGTAGCACAGCACTTTGAACCTTAAACTTT
Source organism: Piaractus mesopotamicus (assembly GCA_023558415.1). Lineage (NCBI taxonomy): Eukaryota > Metazoa > Chordata > Actinopteri > Characiformes > Serrasalmidae > Piaractus > Piaractus mesopotamicus. The sequence goes on along the minus strand of JAILXH010013637.1, from coordinate 14,860 downwards.
GACCTGTCAACTCTGGACTCTGGAAGCATTCCTCCCGGACTGACTGAGGAAAGGGTGCACGAGAGAGCAAATGAAATCTGCCCCCTGTATATTTCCACAAATATGTATATTTAGCAAATATATAAGGACTGAAAAGTACCGTAAGAGTAGAATGAATTGCTGCTAAAGAGACTGAACATAAGGGACATGTCAAGTGACGTCTCATTGCATTTGGCTAACGTGTGGCTTTTGAAAAGAATCTAAATCACTCATTGAGCTTCATCGTATCACTGGATTTGCAGTGGAGTTCTGTTTTTATTTTATTTTTTTGCCAATATATGCATAAACAAAACAGACATTTAAAAAAGAAACGGACAGGAAAAATGTCGTCACTCAACAGCACATCAAAAAGTGGAGTTTGTGATGATCAGCTGTTTAGAAGCTGCAGTTTTTTGACAACTTGTTCGGCAGGTTTGCAGAGTCTGGGGCAGCGCATCTTTTTGATGGAGACCATGTGAAATCTTCAGGTTCCAGAATTGTCCTAAGCATTTGCACCAAGCCATTTTCTGCATGGAACGATTGAAGAGGACCTTGGGTGCATCTGCTTTCATAAAGGGATGTTAGTTATTCAGTATGGAAACCACTTTGTTTAGATTCTGTGACTTGACTTCATACTTCATTGAAAGACAGATGACTACTTGAGATTATAATGACCTGCTTCTGTAAACTTGTGTGAATGTTTTTTTTTTTTGTTTTTTTTTTCTCATACAGCCTGCAGTGAAACACAACGTGGAGAATTTAAAAACATGAGGTCATTTCAATGTTCATTGCTAATATCCCGTTTCGTATGACACCCCAGAGTCCATAATTTAAGAACTTAGTATATTTTTAGTATTCTTGCTGTCTGTATTTAATTGGATCTATTTATGTGCAGTGTTATATTGTGATTACTTTTTTTCCTCAGTATTTGGTGGTCAGGAAAATGCTTCTCCAATTTTTTCTATAGATGAAGAGATAACATTCCCATGACTGATCATTTCTTTTTCTCAATTAGCCTCAAAACGTTTTTCGCTGCATATGTATGCTTTGTGTGATTTGTGTTGTGATTGTGTGTGTGTGTGTGTGTGTGTGTGAGGAAGTGTGTATGTGGTGTGACTGAACAAGACCTGGGTGTGGGCCTTGAATGCTCCTTTAACAATAAAACATAGCCAAAAGAAATCATATGCCACCAAACCCCTACTACCTTTATATGTTTTTGTTGTATCATGGAAGAGACTGCCTGGTTTTAGGTTTATTTGGTTTATTTATTTACTCCCTGTAAATATGTTCATTATTAACATCTGTCTGTCATGTAGTAAAACATATTTATTTTCAAATTATATTGCCTTTTTCTATAAAATTTTACGTGAAAACCCTGTCCTTTTGATCATTTTGCTTTTTGGCACAATTATAAGAACACAAAGGGTACTTTTTTTGCGTAAATAATTTTCTGCTGTAGGTTGTAACACTTTCGAAATAATAAGCGCAAGAGACTACATATGTCAGCAGAACTGTCATCAGCCATTCAAAACTCAAGACCAGTTCAAAGAAACTAGTTAAATATCACCTTGTTTTTTTTCCACACTGCTCTGTTTTTCTTCAGGAAGAGACTAAGAAGAGTATTATATTGTGGTATTCCAATCATTAGTGATTCCTTATCATCAAGTAGTAAAATTTCCCCACTTCAGTGATAGTGATTTGTTGTCTGTGGAGGTGTGTGCCGCCTTGGGGGGAAAAATAGGGAAGCCGTACAATCTGAGAGTTGTGCCAAAAAACAAGGATACTAGAGTTGTCCATTTAGCATCCATGGCTATTTCACTGTTATACATCACATTTTCAGTTTCTTGTTTCCTTATCCCAAACTCATCAAATCACTATTCTACTATTAACTTCTTTTGTGTAACTGTCTATGTGGAATGCTAGCTTAATTCCTTCAAACTGAGTTAAAATGTTAAAATACTGTGTTAAAATGTAAATTATAAATGTTAGTATCAGACACCAATGCACGTTTTTTGGTACATACTCGTGGAATTCCATAATATTTGTTCCAAAATGATTGCGCTAAACTACTATTCTGCTGCTTTTGTGTGTACATATTATTTAACTTTCCTAAATAGATAAGTCTTCACCGGATGAACTGGACTGAGGGCACTTGTAATGCAATTAACACCATGTAAAGCAGAAGTGATTAAGAAAACCTATGAAGCACTATATGTCCAAAAGTTTGTAGACACCTGCTCATCGAGTGATGTTTTTTTTTGTTTTGTTTTGTTATTTTTTTTTTTTGTTTTTTTAATCAAGGCTTTTAATAAAGAATTTGTCTGTTTGTTTGTAGGATTCGATTGCATTCAGCCAGAAGAGCATAAGTGAGGTCAGGTATTGATGATGGATGTTTAATGCCACTCCTGCTCATCCCAGAGGTATTGGATTGAGCTTTTTTATTGAGTGGGGTTCTTTATACCCCTCTAACCAATATCTGGTACTAGCCATTTTGACCTTAGGCTCAAGCGGGGCTGCTCTAGAGCATCTCCTTTTATTGGCAGCGCTTTTCTATGGAGACAGTCTCTCTGCGTACAACTAAAAGCCTGTATCGTCAGTGATTGCACCTTAAACCAGTTGAATTTACTCATTAGAAGGGCTGTCTGGAAACTTTTGGACATATGTATAGAAATGTTACTACTTATATAAAGTTCAGTCCAAAGTTATGTAAAGAATTTAGTCAAACCTTTAAGAACTTTGAAAATGACATCAAATGCCATCGTAATGCAGGCATTATGTTCTTATATTGAAGAAACAAGCCAGTATTTAATGCATTCACATTCTATGGAATTCCACAAGTTTTAGAACGTTATTACACTGTCACAATATATGCTACAATAATAAATTAGTGAACTAAAACTGAAGATATCATTTCTTATTGTAATCATAAGAAATGTCTTTGTATGGAAACTTGATGGAAACTTGTGTTGAATGAATGTTCAGTCCTTTGCTGTGCCCTCACTAATCTCCAGTTGCAAATTGTATTGTAATGGTATGCAGCAAAGACCACTTTTTAAACTCTGATCTGCAGTTGTGCAGTGCGGGTCATAATGACACATCTACAGCAAGGTTGGCCAAACTTTCTGTGTTGGGTGGCCAAGGTGCAATGCATATGGTGTGTTAAGGGCCAAAAAAGACAGAACAACATATAAAAAAAAGCCCATTTTTGGCAGTGCTACTCTAGAGAGATTTTACAAGCATGTATCACAGAAGCCATATGTCTGTATGCTTCAGTGCCTTACAAAAGTATTCAGCCCCATTGAGAGTTATCAATATTTTCTGTATTTGAAATCATCATATAATACCTACAGATATTTTTCCAATCACTGTTTTTATTGCATGCTTATATGCTCTAACACGTTCAACAAAAATGTAATTTGTCAGTAGATTTGAAAGAAAATGAAAAAGTTAAATATGTTGCATTTGTATTTACATACCTGTGCTCTGGAAAGAGATATAAAAAAAACCCTAACAATGTCACAGTTACCTGTTATACGGATTTCATTGTTTTCTATATGTGAACGATTAAAACAGCGGCCCCTTTTTTTAGGAAAAACAAAGATTTTAAGGATCATTTATCAGGATGTAAACCTAAAGGTGCATAAATTAGAAAAAGTACAAAATAGTATCCAAATGTTTTCATTTCCCATTGACATCTGAGTTTTTAAAAAGTGGAGGCTGAGTCCAACTACTGTCCAGAAAAGGCCCCCGTTCAAAAACTCATCATCTGAACAAGATTATATAGCAAGATTTAAAATGACGAGAGAAGTCAGAGAAGCCGACAATCACTCTGAAGTACCTACAGAGTTCAGTGGCTGAAAGTGGAGTAAAGGAGCGCCGGTCTACAATATAAAGCTCTACATAAAACTGGCCTGCATGGCAGGGCGCCAAGAATGAAGCCATTACTCTAGAAAAAAAAACATTTAAAAGCAGATCTGGCAAAATGCACGACAGTGACTCAACTAAGGGATGGGAAAAGGTTCTGTGGTTAGATGACACCAAGATAGAGTGTGATGTAAATACAGCCTATTTTATATAGATACCATTGCTGTGAGTATGGTGGTGGCAGTATCATGCTTTGGGGATGATTTTCATCAGCTGGGGTCAGGAATTTCATTAAAACTGAGGGAAAAATGCAAGGTGATCCACTTTAATTTTACTTAGAACCTGTTTGGGAAAGAGTTTGCTTTGCAGCAGAACAGTGATCCCACGCACAAGGCCAGTGCAACAGTGTCTTAATAATTCCCCAGTACTTAAAAAATGTCAGAAAAATAAATGACTCAGAACACATCTATTATTGTGTAGTGTTTTTTCTTAAAGGAATTAATAGGGAGCAAATAAAGTGCAACTTTTCTGCACTAATAGCCAACCATTTTTAGGGAGGCTTTACACTAGATGTTTGAACATTCCTATGAGGATTTGATTGCATTCAGCCACAAGAGCATTAGTGAGGTCAGGTACTGATGTTGGATGATTAGTCCAATCCCGGGGGGCTTTAAACAAAAAGAGCACCTCAAAAGAGTTACGCATAGATCTGACCTATAAGGCAGGGAGGCAAGAAAGAAGTCATTATTCAAGGAAATATCTGAAGCACATCTGGAGCTTGCCATAAAGCATGAGAGTGATTTAATGAAGACGTGGGAAAAAAGTTTTGTGGTTTGATTCAGGACCTCAGGCGGTCATTTAGTGGGGCAATACCCCAATTAGGCAGTCATCATGCCCCACTAAAACCCATTATTTTTTGTACATGCTCTTATAAAGGCAGGCGGCAGAAAAACAAAGTGAAACTAAACATTGTGTATGTTGCTGCTGCCTGCTGTGCATGGTTGATATATAGACTACATCATAGTACGATTTGAATGCATAACTCTTCATTGGTTGCATTATCCATCTTAACCACTGTGTTTCGAGAGTATGGCTGATATATCCGGTTGGGGGGCGGAACTCGTTTTTAGTGAAATCAAAGAAAGCATGCTTATTTTTAAGTTATCATTTTGTCCATGACGTGCAGTTTGCAGCTGTCAGCACAGTCGAGTGAAGATGAAATAACGTAGAGCAGGAACAACAAGGCTACATGCATAAATAGCACAGAGCTTCATCAGACCTGAGACTGTGGCTTCATAATGACTCTTTGAAAAAGCCCAGCTGTTAGTGTTAAAATCTGTGTCCATTAAATGCAACCAGATGAAGAACTGCCAGTTCGACATCCCTGTTTGCTCCTAAAAAAATACGCTTTAACTTTTTTACATGTTAAATTATCATTGTAACTGGCTATATTCTGCCCTCACTAGTAGTAGGCTGGACAGGTAGAAGAAAGCTGACCAGCTAACAGGATAACGCTATATTTAAAGTAGAGCTAACATAAAAATCCCATATAGCACCAGACTAACTCCTGCGCTAACGTAGCTAGCTTAGCTACCATAGTGAACTTACTGAAAAATATTTCTACATTAGACATTGCTGTTTAATGGCACTACTTTATGGTTTTCTTTCTTTACCTGACTCTCACCGTAAACATAATTAAACAGTTTTAATGAAATGACTCTGTGGGTAATTGGTGTAGGAGGAGGTTCAGTCCTTGATTGGCATGTGGCAGCAGGAAGTGGCAACTCTGCCGTCCAGAAATGACACATACAGGCATGTGCCATCAGTAACTGGTAGAATGGCACTCATAGTGCCACACACAAACGATCATTTACATGGTGATATCAACCTATTAAAAAAAAAGCCAAAACACATTATAAAACCATAAGGAAATAACAGAAACACTTGTTTCTATGGGTTTTTTCAGCAGGGGAGCCGCTTTAGCCCAAAGCTATGCGACTATAGCAGTGAAACTAACTTGAACACAGACTCTTTGCAATCTTTTGTTGTGGTTAACGAAAACAGCTTGTGTTACAGACGTATTCAAACTAATTACTGAATTAATTAGTTAGAATTAATCTGCACCGGCCACTCAGGATTGGCACTGACCAAACGTCAATGGCACTTGCTGTTTACTTATAAGAATCAGCAATGGGCATCTGCCTCTCAAAGCTGTAACACTGCAAAGTTTTGATACCATCTTAAGCTGTTTAAGCTTAAGTGGCACCTACTGTTTAAGAAGTGAACTCACAGAGAACTCACACACAGAGACTCCACTGACATTACTACTTGTTCTCTTAAGCTGTACTGTTGACGTACAAAGTTTTCTTTAATCTGTGTTAATATTATTTTAATAATATTATATAGTTATTGTGAATATGTTCAACGGTGTTACTGTTACTGGAATATGTCAGCTATCTGGAACTGACCATCTGGAAAAATATAAGGCGTGTAATTTTTTTTTTATATATGAGATACATTTCAAGTACATTGTTTAATTCAAAATTTGATTGCACACACAGCTACCTGGGAGATGGTCTAAGTTTAATTTAGTCATGAATGTTATCATTAAATCAGCCTGGTAATTTTTTTCATTATTTACGTCAAAGTGCTCACATTCCTGTTCTTTGTACTGTACAGTGATGTAACAACGACCACCCTGTTATATAAGAACTAATTTCTGATTTGGCTGGTAAATCTTTGGTTGCCTTGGTTATTCGGACTAGGCTGTCAGTCTTGGGAGACAAATCTGCTTATTTCTCTATGGGAACAGATGTTGTGATACCTAGGAAGTTCCTCTACCAACACACTGCCTTATACCTAAAGTAAAAATGCCCTTGTAACCTTTAGACTTTCCATGTTGTGAACCTGCACTTCGTCAGTTCGTCAGTGCAATGCAAAGCAAACTCAGTGCAATTAAACATTAATATTTCGCATTTTCTTTGTAATTAAATATTAGTATTATTTTTACAAACTACATCAATGCATCTAACAGTAAACAGTTAAAGGAAACTACTTAATAAAATTATATTAGTACTTATGTTTAAAATCAAACTTAGTACATTGATTGTGCACTTTCAGTGTGGATGGCTGGTGCCACTGCTTAGCCTATTAGGAATCACTGTAAATTATGCAAATTTATAAAGAAAAACAAGATCACAAGCCTACGTTTCTTGTGTTTTGTTTAATAAATATGCTGACAAATGGTTTTTACACCATTTAGATTTAGCACGAAAAACAAATCGCAAATAATTCAGTAATTAGTTTGAGTACGTCTAACTCTCTGTGCCATAACAAAAGATCGCAAAAAGTCTGTATTCATTTACATTTACAGCATTTAGCAGACGCTCTCATCCAGAGTGACTTACGAAAAGTGCTTTGTCTATCTAGAGAAAGCATCTTTGATATTTACAGATAGGTTAGAGAGAAAGCCAGTCCTGAGCTCAGATACTGCTAGAAACAAAAACCATGTTGATACCTACAGAACAGGAACAGAGTTAAACACAGAGCAGTGCAATATAATACATTTCAATAAGTGCAGAACAATAGATTACAATTAGTTACTTAACTCAGTGCTCATTTAAGTATAAAGAGATGCGTCTTCAGTCTGCGTTTAAAGACCGCAAGAGACTCTGCGGTTTCGACAGCCAGTTCCACCACCCGGGTGCCAGTACAGAGAAGAGTGTTGATGTTTGTCTTCCACGCGTCTTGAAGGATGGCGGGTCAAGCCGAGCTGTACTTGAAGCTCAGAGGGCTTGAGGTACAGTTTGAGTTTTGACCATTGCCATCAGGTAGGGAGGGGCTGGTCTGTTTTTGGCTTTGTAGGCATTAGGGTTTTAAATCTGATGCGTGCAGCTAAAGGAAGCCAGTGAAGGAAGAACAGCAGTGGCCGAACTTAGGAAGATTGTCGACAAGCCGTACTGCTGCATTCTGGATGAGTTGATGGCCTGCATAGGAAGACCAGCCAAGAGCGAGTTGCAGTAGTGAAGCCTTAAGATGACAAGAGATTGAATTAGCACCTGGGTGGCCTCTCAAGTGAGAAAGGGCCGTATCCTCTGGATTTTGTACAGGAGAAACCAGCACGACCGAGTTAGGTTTGCGATATGAGCCAAGAACGATAACTGGCCATCCAGAGTCACACTGAGACTTCTTGCCTCTTCAGACGGAACAGTCAGAGAGTTCTCAAATGAGATGACAAGATCATGATGAGGACCTGTAGTTGCAGGGATGAATAGCAGCTCTTGCTAGGATTGAGCTTCAGGTGGTGAACTGCCATCCATGAAGAGAAGTCAGTCAGACATGCTGACATGCGACTGGAAACCTGTGTGTCAGAAGGTGGGAAAGAAAGCATTAGTTGAGTGTCACCAGTATAGCAGTGGTAAGAGAAGCCATGAGAGGATATTACATCACCAAGAGAACGAGTGTAAAGTGAAAAGACAAGAGGACCCAGCACTGAGCCTCATGGGACACCAGTGGAGAGCCTGCATGGAGAGGATGTGGACCCTCTCCATGTTACCTGATAAGAATGACCCTCCAGACAGGACTTGAACCACTTCCATGCAGAGCCAGTGATTCCAAGCTAGTTTTACTGCTATAGTCACATAGCCTTTGGCTAAAGTGGCTCATTTAGCTTTGAATCGTCTATCCACCAGCACAACCAGTGAACCAAGAAAATGATAGACTATCTGTACAAAGTCTCCAAGTAAACTTTTCTCAGGTTCTGATGGCTGATGGTGAAGTCAACAGTAATGTTAAAAGTCAAAGTAGTGAATGTTGATACTGCATTGAAATGGCAGCACGTAGAACATAGTGACAAGCAAAGGAAACCCTAATTTAATGTTAGCCTCAACTACAACTACCCACATCGGCACGCTGCAGAAACGAACACGGTTCTGTCTTACAGGCTAAACAGTTTTAGCTAAACAGCTAGGTCAGCTAAAAGCAGGCTGTTCTTACCCTTCACTGTGTACCTGATAGTTTTGAAATCTGTGCTTATCAACTTAATGCAAAAAATTATATTTGTTTAAATTATATTTTACTTTTAAAGGTAATAGTTTTAATTTGAATGGATATATGTAGTGTTGACGTGGAAGCATCAAATTTGAGCGTGGGAGAAAGTCTGATGCTGATACAGCGTTTTTAGTCATATTTGAGATGACGTTTCAGACTGGAAATGAAAAAATGTCTGCATTCTTTAAAAAATCAAATGTTGCTGTCCCTGGGATTGTATGTTGTGAGAAGTAGATTTCCTAAATGTCAAGACAATGGAGGGCTAATTTCTAAAAGACTTTAAAATAGAAGAAGTAAAAGAAGTTTAATTTGTTTGTCTCAGCAAAACTCCATCGTTTTGATGTCTTCACTCATATTCTAAAATAAGGATATAAGTAAAAATGTAGAAACTCCTTCTATGAGTAGATGTGTTTGAACTTTGGACTGGTAGTGTATATGAGCACATGTTCAAACAGACCAATGCATGCTTTCTCATGTTTGGCTAGGACGCCCTGCATTAGTTTAGCCAAACCCATGCTTGTCATTTAAATCAAAGGTAGCAGTCAGTAACTTTCTGTTAATGAGGCTTAAACATAGTTTGTGGGGACTTAGCAGTGTTTGTTTTAAAACAAGTAGTTTTAGTCCCACTAGTAGGCCACTCACTATGGATTAGGCTTCATGTTTGACATTATTTGAGCATGTGAACCACTTCACTCCGGCAGCTTTCACCTACCTGTGGAATAAAAAGTAATCCTGTTGTCCACCTCTGAAAAGCCCTTTGTGGCTGAAAGGCTCACGCTGAGGTTAAAGACATGAGGAATGCTGTAAGTGATTTAATCTGTGATTAGGGCAGGAATTTGTGGGAGGCAGAGATGTGCCTTCTCTCGATAAACCATTGAAAGGCTGAACGTACCAGTGGACACTTCTGCTAATGCAATAATGGAGTGATGCCATAGCTGAACTACGTCTTGTTAAAAAAAAAAAAAACCCAAAAACTTTCATATGGTCAAATGGATAATTTTTTGAAAGAATATCTTTTACAAATAAGATTAATAACATTTTTAAGCGCATGGCTCCTTTATTCAGCAAGAGTTTTCCTTTCCTTACTGTGAATTAAAACTCAGAAGTGGAAACGTTTCAGTTTTACTCAACTTTGAAAAAAAAAACCAAGTTCTTTCAATTCAGTTAGGTCCAGTGTTCATGCCCAGCTCTTGGATACATTAGTGATAAATTTCCCAGGGTTTAAAATTCCATTTTTGCTGCCTTTTCTGCACAGATAGATGATTTTCTACAGAAAAGTCATGTTTTCATAATTGACTCTCTTCTGTTTTTCAAAACATATTTTCTGTTATTTTGTTTATGTATTTTTTATGAGTACAGCCTTCATCAAAAGAACAGCTTCAACAAAAGAAGTTTTGATTTATTGAACTGAAACTGAATTGACAGAATATTTGGTTCAGGGCTATCTGGGGAGAATCAGATGAAATTTGGCTTGGACTTCCAGAGTGTGGGTTGGCTTGACGTTTAAATCCTTTCTTCCCTGTAGAGTAAGGAATTAGAAAAACGGGGGGAGCAGTGTTGGCAGTTATTCTGAAAATGCTATTGCCACAAATTTGGGTAACACTTTATTTGAATGGCCCACTGTAAATAGTTTGCAGATGTCTAAGTTGTCATTAAGTTACATTCAACTAAATTGTGATGTATTATCATCAACATTGCCAACCCTAATATTCACCTCAATCCAAGACCTAAACCCTAATCTATTTCATAATGAAACTTTGTAATAAGCATTCAAGCAACATATTCTTATGTTTTGCTTCTTAAATGTTACTACTCCTTCAGTAGAGACCAAAAGTATAGCCTGTCTCCAAATATTGTTGCAGGAACCTGATAGCTAACTGCTGAGCTGTTTAGTCGCCTTAAATGGGAGCAGAATAAGCTCCATTTACAGAGAATATAGACTGTTGACCAGTTACAGAGAGCCTCTTATGAGCACTAAAAAAAAGTCCAACATGATTTTTAAAAAGATCTTTTAGAAAATCTGTGTTCCAAAACACATGTGACTGGGAAAGTAAGTAGTAGTAGAACATGGGAAAGAATGTGTTACCACAAATAACATCTGTGACATGTTCACAGCTAGAGCAGTAAATCGTGTAAAATGAATAAACAGGGGAATAGTCCATTGTGCGAGAAAACAGGGAGTGAAAATGCTGTAGTGAGAAAAATGATGATAATCAAGGGACTTATATAGAATATGTATTGTGTGCTTACAATTATTTTTAGAACTATAATTTATCATTTATATAATGCATTGCTATGTAAATTGTGTGTGTGTTGGGGGGAGGGCAGCATTTCAGCTGCCAAATTAACCATCTTCTGTTTTATATCATTATCCATTGATCCAGTGAAATCAATTGTATGTCATTTGACCTGATCACATGATGTGCTATCGCCACCGTAATTTGATTTAAAACTTGGCTGGAACTGTTGCAAACGTCTCAACTCAAACAAGTTTCATGAAGAGCCAATCGAAACAGTGAGCCTTTTGATCCCATCAAGCAACACGCTGAGGTGTCAGCGTGGAATAAGACACAGGAAACATTGCACTCTATAGGCAAATGCTTTTGTATCAAACAGGCAGCAAGGGAGAACTGCTGCACAGCCCTAGCTGACAAAGCTGGTAGGCAGACATGGCCCTTGTAGCCATACCGTCTCCATTCACAGCAGACACTTGAGCCACCTGACTACCTCATAGCCCTACACAGAATAACACATGCATCATGTAGACCAGGCGTGTAAAACTGGTGACCTTTCGGGTCAAAGTGCTGCAGAGATTAGCGTTTAGCCTCATCTAACACTCTGATTTCAGTTCATGAAGGCCTTGCTAATTAGCTGATGATCTGAGTGATGTGTGTTTAATGAGGCAGTGTGCTAAAGTCTGCAGTGTTTTGGCCCGTGTGGACCATAGGCTGATACTCAGGCATAGTTACAGTTACTATGCGGTTGCTATGTAAACCAATTTGCTACAGCGCCACCCTGAGGCAGACCAGTGAACAGTGACTAAACAATGACCTTTCCCTGAATTTGTATTCGTCTGTTTTTTTCCTAACGGACAAGCATAACATCATTATAAGTTTATTTTCAAGGACCTGCAGAATTTTGATTTTGAGACATTCAAAGGAACCAAAACATTAATTGGAGGGTCTTGGACCCCCCAGGACTGTATTCCGCACTTTGAGCAACTGAGAAACCCTCAGTGTCTGAGGGGTTATAGGTATGAATGACAAGAGGCACTATGTATGTATTTCTACGTTGATATTTTTTTTTCGCTCTTTGGATTTTTTTTCCTCCATGTTCAGAAATCTAAACTCCAGTTGGTCAGTAGTCATTCTTTAAATTTACCCTTTAAATTTAACTGTCTTTTATGCATGTTTGCTGTGTGCTGTCAGCAGTCTTTGTATTTTTTATCACATAGTGCAGTTAGTATTTCCCAGGAAATGCCTAGAACAATCATGTTTTTTTCCGGTTACTGCATAGTAGTGTTGTGGTACAGGAGTCTTTTTCTACGAGATTGTAAATTAATGGTTTTGGTCCAGTCTCAGTTTCAACATTATTTGGACTCAGTCTTGTCTCAGCTTCGGGTTAAGGTGGACTCAGAAACTGTTGTTGAGGGGTAATTAAAAACTAAACTTTTGTTCATTGTTGAACTTTTTATTATTGAATATCAACAAAATGTTCAAACAGAATAAAACAGTCTTTTCGCTACATCATAGCTCTCAAAATACCACTGCGCCATGTGCCTGATTCATTCATGATCTCGGTACAGCATGTCATGATGAAAATGAACAGGATTACTAAATAATTCACTGACGACACAGATAACTGCTCTCCATTACTAACACTTCACTCACAAAAACGTAATCTGCGTTCAGCAGGAACACCAATGCTATTATAAGAATCCCAAGCAATTCTACTGTTAAATATGTTTATTTACTTTAAGTGAATGTTAAAATGTTTATTACACAGTCTCTGTTTATTTTACAACTACAACAACAATAATAATAATAATAATAATAATCATCATCATCAACATCAGTAGTACTAGTAATGCGTTGTGGTGACAGAAATCTTGCTAAGCATTGACTAATATCAATTTAAATGAGTGTTAAAACACTGTTGTTTTTGTGCTCCCTGTAGTTACAGAGCGTATTCACTTTTACACAACTGTTGTAAATACAGATTAAGCTCTGAGGCCCCCTCATAGATAGCTGTTCATGTACACTTGTTGACTTGTTTACAGAATCTAACTGCCCTTCACGTGTACCTGTGTCTCGCAGGCATATGGACACTACAGATTACACCTGCAATTTTGGTCGTTTCTGTGCATAAATAACTGAAATTTAAAATCTGTAGCATCCATATGCCTGCGCAAAATGTGTGCATGCTAAGGGGAGTTGGATTCTCCCGGCGAGATGAAATTCAGCACAACATTAGAAGAGAAAGAAATGTGTCGACTTACAAGGAAGAATAAAAATACCGTAAATTACAGTAAACTTTCAAGGCCTGTTTGGCATGAGATTGACCAAGACTGATCAAACATTTATTTCTTTACATGCTAGCATGAAACAGGATTAAGGTTGGATGACATTTGGCATCTGAAAAAACTCCAAAAGTCTGTGAGACAGGATGACACCGATAAGGTCAGCCTATGATACAATCTTTCATAAATAACATTGGCAGGATGTACACTCTGCTGTTGAATTTTCGTGTTTTCCCATTAGCTGTGAGGCTGTCTTGCATCCTTTTGTCTCTTTTGGCTTTCGCCACTGAGTAAAAGTCAGAGATTTACTCGTCTGGTCTTTTGCTCTGTCTCGCTCTCTTTTTCTGTTCCTTACTTCCTCCAACAGTGTCTTCTTCTGTCTTTTGGTAACCTCTGCCATGATGGGGGGGAATACTGAGCTAGCTTCTTCTTGTAGCTAGCTGAAGACCCATAGCTGTTGGTGTGTAACGTGGTTGTCTTAAAGCAGTTATGCAGTTCTCAAGAGAGGTCTCGTGCCTGCTCCTCCAGAGTTACATAGCACTATAGCAGGCATTCTGGGCCCAGAGTGGCATTGACTGAGATGCCATTCTCACTATTATAAATCAGTTTATATATGAAGTTAAAATTCATACTTGGAGAAAAAAATATGGGACACTGTTTTACATGTTTTTTTCTACTAGCCACTCTTGTAATAGACTGCCTGGCTAGTGGCCCCCAGGTTATTTGAATTTCAGACCCCTGCTATACCTTTTTTTTTTTTTTTTTAATCTGTTCGCTGCCCCTTGAGAATTTAATTGATCCTTTGCATGCTGGCTTAATTGGGCAGATCAGAATGTTTAGTTTAGTTTAATAGTAAAAATGGATATATGTTGTTTGGTTTATACTCAGTTGAGTTTAGCTCATTTCTATGTGATTCTGAATAAATTTTAGAGAAAAAGGGCCCGAAACTAACTGCACCATCATTTGCCTCCAAAAATCCAATGCAAATTAATAATAGTTTTAGGCTATATGTTATTTAATGTCTTATGTGTTATAACGTACATCATACAATGTAATAGTATTTATTATCTTATTTTGTGTATAACAAATGATAATGAATTTACACTGAACCACAAATAGGCTTCTTCTTTTTTTACATTCAGAAAAAAGCTTAATCTGATCTCGGCCTTGACTCTGACTTGATGCGTCCCGGTCTCTGTCAGGTTAAGTCAAGTAGTCTATATCATCATTCCTTAATATAACTTGTATATGTGCTGTATATGTGCTGGTGGTCTTGTGGACGCAGCACTTGAGGTGGGTACAGACACCCCTTTCTTCTCAGTCCTTACAGTCTTCACCTAGGCATGCAGACTGCTTCTACAAACATTTGTGAAAGAATGTGTCGCTCTCAGGAGCTCAGTGAATTCCAGC
>JAILXH010013553.1:0-11206 GCA_023558415.1 Piaractus mesopotamicus | reverse complement strand
GAGAGAGAGAGAGAGAGAGAGAGAGAGAGAGAGAGAAAGAGAAGCAGAAGCAGAGAATATAAGAAAGATAGAGGGAAGAGATAATATAAGAATGAAAAGAAGAAGAATGAAAGAGAGAGAGAGAGAAAGAAAGACAGAGGGGCAGAAAAAGAGAGGGAATGAGACAGAGAGAGAGAAAGAGAGAGATACAGAGAGAGAGTGTGAGCGAGAGACAAACAGAGGGGTAGCCTGTGTGTGCGTGTATCTGAATTAAACTAATACTCCTGACTGCGAAGGTCAGAGGACGAAAAGTAATCCAAGACGATCAATCACTGTGAAACAATATGAGCGAGAATTCAGCACTGCTCTATAAAAACACAGCACACGCCCTCGCACCCAACGTCTTTCTTTTTATGTTGAAGGACAATAAAACTTTCCTTTCATAAAGTAAACGTTAAGGAGAGAGGAAGATGAATTAAACTTTAATGACATGCTTTCGATATTAAAATTCTCCCAGCAGTGCTCCGATGCCCCAAAGACAGAGAAACTGTTTTTAAACCTCCATCTGACCCACTCATTGTTATTCCGCTGGGTAAAAGTCAACAGTGCGTCAACCTTTACACTTAGAAAGTGCATCTGCAGTCTCTCCGCTACAGACCTGCTGTACTTCAGGTAGAAAACAGAGGTTACAATAATGCAGACAGATGAAGGTGATCCCAGATTTACTCCACTGTTCTTCACTTTCTAGTACAAGGTTATTGTAACATGAAGATGAGCTTCCAAACCTGCTAGGACATTATTAGGTGCTGCATGTTCTCTTTCACTTTCACTTTAAATAAAACCATTTTAGATATATAAGTAAACCTATTTTTGTAGGTTAACAGTGGATTGTTATTCTGTCCCATCTACTGACCGTGTACAGGACACGTATTCTACCCCATGACTTTTTATCAAGAACCATGCTTTCTAACACTACCCCTGCAGGCCTGGTGAAAACGGTAGTAAATGTTAATTTCTACCAGTGTGAATTTGGCTCCTTATTGGTTGCTCAATGTCCAATGTTGTCTGATGCAGCTGGCCGAGTCAGGCGGCTCCTCAGGCAGTACAAGAGTAAACAAGTACAGTACTTGATCGGGTGTCCACATTAGGCTAAGGTTAACCCCAAAAGACCTGCCATTACTGACCGCTGCCTTGAAAAACAAAGTGAACTACTTTAGATGAAACCAATTTCACAGCTACAGTTGATCGAGAGTGTGCCACGTTTTCATTTAAAACGTGACAAACATCCCTGACTTAGCAGCTCAGCTAAATGGGATAACGTTAGTGTGGTTTGCACTTTTTGTATGTCATGTTATCTGGGCTTATTTGAGGCATATTGGTATAATGGGTATGACAAAACTAAAACCTGAGGAAGAATTTCAACTAGTGTACCACCCACGACTATCGATAAGTTTTGCTTGTTGTTGCCTTTAAATGTCCATTTTAAAACAATTGTGCTTGTGTGTGAGGCTCTGCGTTCAGGTGTTTGTACTGTGAGCACATATTGGCCAGTGTTTGTGTTCTCTATTACCACGTATAGGACGTGTATTCTACCTTACAACAACAACATAACAACTGATTTTATTTGTCACAGTCGTAGGCTGATCTGGTATTGCAGCCTATTGAATTTGATTGTATTGTATTGTTTGATCTCTGAAGGGATCAGTAGAGTGAGATGATCGATGTAAGAGCGCACATAACAGAAAGTGTCTGACAGAGTATCTGTATGATATATTAGTGATAAATGTCAGTTTCAGTGCATGCAGCAAACTAAGCAAAGTATCTGTAGATATAAATGCAAGTCATCACTAGAAATATTTTCCATATGCATTACAACACAAAACACCGCATCATGAAGAGAAGCTGTGTGTGTGCATGTTTCTACATTATAACAGGCCAAATCTGGACATGTTGTGAGGAGATCTGAGTCCAGGACTGAGACCAGGAGTGGCCAAGACCAAGACAAGACCTAGACCAGACTAAGCTTTTTTTTTCAGAATCTAAAAATGAAGGAGAAAAATTGAAATGTGTTTGTAGTAAATTGTAAATTTATTACCATTAATTTAGCATTAAATAATACCTAAAAAATATCATAAATATTTATTATATTATAGTCTTAGTCCCACTTTGTATTGTAACATTTGGAAGTAATTGAAGGAACCAGTGAACGTCAACAAACATACGATACCCAGTTAAGCCATCGTGGAAAGAATAGTTTGGATCTTCAACCGACAGCAAATAGATTTTATTTAAACACGTACAGAAAGGACTGTTTTATTCTATTTAAAGGTTTTTTGAAAACACTGCACTCGGCTGGTCTCAAGAACAAATTGACCGGGTGTGCCCACCTCACCCGAAGACCAAGACAAGACTGATGATCAGGACAGAGACAAAACCGAGACCATAATTTACGGTCTTGAGACCAAAACTGGATTCAAGTACTACAAACCTATGAAGAGAGACCCCCCCAACACCACCACCACCAAAAGCCAGATGGTAATTCAAAACATTAGTTAGCACTCGCCTCTAAACGCACTGAGCTGTGCTGTGAGTGCAGCAGCTCAAAAGATGCAAGTGTCACTGAGGTGGTAGGTTTTAGTGTTTTAGTTTTCTTCTTCTGTAGGGATGGTGTGATGGGAAAGGTGCACAGCAAGGCAGGAAGTGGCTTATACTATCATTGGGCTAAAAAAACTGGGAAAAATTAAGTTGAAGTTTATAATCCGGTTCGTTCTGAGTCCCTCGCAAACACCCAGGACCTGAGGGAGAGACGGTGGGTGGGCAAAGGCACACACTTTTTCACCAATGTGCTAATATTTGTTCTGCTACACTCTACTGCTACAGATGTCTCACTCATATAACAGAACAGTGAATCATGCCCAGAGTTCGCACAATACTTTGAAAAAGTAGTGACAGCCGAGGGATGAAAACTGCCCTAAATAGGTCCAGTAACGTATTCTGTTAAAATACATAGAAAGTAACATATTCAGAACACGTTTAGCATAAATTTAGAGTACATGCTGATAAAGCATCTTGTATGACATAATAGCTCTTAAACTTTTCCCATTTTATGTAGTATATTCAGTAAAAGTTGAACAGCTCTCAAAACTCACTTTGTTAAATAATTACATACAATTTTTGAAATGCATATTGCATATTGTCACTGTCCAAAGAAAAACAGGTATATAGAGGTTTACTTTTCCACATCATTTAAGCCCAGCAGCTACTCCAAAAATTGCTTGGAATTACATCACGTTACATTAACTTACATTGAAAGTAAAGAACATTTTTGGCCTCTTCTCTTCTAAACTTACCATTTTAGAGATAGTAAGAGATCTTTGGACAGCGATGATATACATATTGTTAAAAACACACTGACCCAATAAAATGTGTAAATTAGACTATAGCGTGGTAGATGTGTGATGTTTAAATCAATGATATGTATGTAACATCATGCCTGAGGAGAACATGTCCACCACCGAGGAGACTGTTCATTGTCTCCAAAGAGCTCAGTAACAGTGAGATTAATAACTAGCTCATCAGATTCATCAGTCTACTCAGGCTTTAGCATCCTCTTTAGAGTCCATCTACCAACCACGTTTGCTACATACCGTGTGCCAATTTTAAAACAGCTAACAAATAAGCAGTGATGGTGTTTCTTTTAATGACTGTATGTTTTTTTGTAAACGTTCCTTACCAATTTAAGGTTTCTTCCTAGAATCTTTACACTGTGGCTCAAACTTTGAAGTTCTTCACATATACGCACAGTTCCTTTACAAAAAAGTGCTTCTTTTTGTGGCAACCCAACTGTTAAGCAGAGCCATTTTGTCCTTTCAACAAAAATCAAACCACCACGGGAGCCACAACATTTTATGTCCATTTTACCATCTTAGCTGTAAATATGTCTCAGTATGTGCTGATGTGCTTGTATAGGCTAAAAATATATTCTAAACAAAAATCGAGACTGCTCTTCTTTACACTTTAGCTCAGATATAGCTGCTTTTCTCGTATCTCTGGCAGGAAACTTTCTGCAAAAGTGGAATAGTTTCTTGTAAAATATCTCTCAATGTTCGAATTTTCCCATTCCACCTTAAATGGTGCCTGAGGCTCATGAATTTAACTGCTGCGCCATTCAAGGTGGAATGGAAAAATTCAAACAAGAGGCTGGCGAATGAGAAGCTGACTTCAGCTTCGTGACTTTATAGTGTTTTACAGTTTCTCGTTGCAGATTAAACATATCAGGAAACCAGCTTGAGTGCTTATAAATGAAAATAAGTCAATTCCTCTCCAAATTATCGATGCTCGTCTATCATATTTCTCTTTGCCTTTTTGTTAGCTACTAGTTAGGCCAGATTGGTGAATTTGCAGTTGTAGGCTACATTAACTCCAGTGTTTAAGACAATTTCTTGTTAAAACTGTGTTAGAACAATCAGCAGAGCTTTATTTTACTGATTATTTTATTTTTCTAAATATCCAAATCTGCTTTGGAGCTGCAACAGGACAGTAAAAGAGCCACATGTGGCTCCAGATCCGCATGTTACCGACCCCTGTTCTACGGAATAAAGAAAAGAACCCTTTCTGGCATCTTTATTTTTAAGAAAGCACTCTCACAACAAGTTCTTCAGAGATTTTTTAGTTAAAGGCAATAGTTATATATAGAACCATGAAAACTCAAAGAACCCTAAGAATGTTTAAATGGTTCTTTGCATGGTTAAATGTCTCTCCTCTATTGTAGAGAACTTCTTGTATGTTGTTCTTCAAAGAACCTTTTAAAAGTTATAACTATTATGTGGCATGCGCCCGCCCACCGGGCCCCGACGATGACGGCTGCGAGAGCCGGTGTTGTGCCGAATTCTGGCAGGATTATTTTGGCAGGATTATTTTGACACCTGCGGAAATTATACTCCTCCTCTGATCTCAGCACTGCAAGGTCTGAATAACATCTCCTTTATTTTGCTAGCATGTCCTGGGCTGTAGATTGTGTCCTGAAATTCATTTTACTCTAGGTTCAACAAGGGGGATTTTACTGGGGGGAGTATAATTTTGGCAGGTGTCAAAATAATCCTGCCAAAATTATACTCCCCCCCAGTAAAATCCCCCCCTGTTGGATTTTGAGAAATATGCTTTATATGCTGTAATCTATGAACCAGAAGTCACCATCACGGTGAGAGTCTTTGTTTGGCTTTAGATCCTGTTGTGTTGTTTGCTGTGAAGGAAAATTAAAGATAAAGCGTTATTTACACACAGAAATAACCTAAGAAATCCTGACTGCAGTCCGTAACGTCCACATGTTTACGTGAAGCGCGTGCACGCGAGGCGGAGTCGGATTCTGCCGGGGAGTCGGAATTCGGCACAACACCGGCAACGAGAGGCACCAGGGCAAGGAGCGAGTCCCGAGCTCCGCCGCCTGGGCCCCGCCCTCTGTTACGCAGCTCGGCCGCTCCACTACACCTCCTCTCTCTCTTACTCTGTTCCCTCTCGGCTCTTTAAAAGCACCTGAGCCGAGAGGGAACGAGAGCTCGCTGCTCCGCCTCCTCGTCACCGCCCCCCAGCTTGCAGCTCGGCCGCCCGGGTCGAAGGTGAGGTATCGTGAAGCGGCCTCCCTGCGGAACAGGGGGCGGGGCCCGGTTGGCGGAGCTCGGGACTCGCTCCATGGCCTCGTGCCTCTCGTGGCCGGCACCATCGTCCTCGTCCTAGTCCCGCTGTCACTCGCGTGACTGGCGTCCCTAGGCGGAGCTCGGGCTTTGCGCTCCGCCCCCTCCACACTCGCGGCTCTCACCCTGCCGTCCTGGCTGAGGTTCGTCGCCGCTGGGTGTTCCGGCCCCGCCTTCCTGCCGGCTCTCGCGGCCGTCCTCGTCTGGGCCCGGGGGGCGGGGGCATGCCACATATTACAATAACACTGTTTGGTATTATATAGAACCTCTTTTTCAAAGCATATACTGGTAACCAGTAAACACAATCCCATTTTCTTAATGCTCAGTCCCAATGCTTAATTCATAATTAGCAACATTCCTGTTTTAGGGGGAGCAATTCCTTAATAGGACGTTTTTCTGTTTGGTTCAGTCTCTGAATTTCTGCTCTCGGTAGCTAGGTGTTTCAGAGCTCACACTGCTAAAACTCATGAGGTATGAAAAAGCCATTACAGCACCATCAGCTCATGAGGTTCCTGCCCATGGAAAGGCTGCTGGGTAATATTCTTCTGAGACTTGTAGCGGCTTGGCCTAACAGAGCGTGGGCGAGCGCAATACTTTAGCCAGAGTCTTTAGGAGGACCGGCTGCTCGAAACCTCATCGTTATGAAAACAGCCTTTAAAAGTGCCTGCAGAAGTCTGCTCTGTACTCGCTGGCATTTTGGACATGTTCAGTGCAGCATCGCGCTATCAAAAGGTGCCCTGGGAGAGCTGGGCTGCAGACGGAAGGAGGAGGGCTAAAGAAACACACCAGCAAAGTGCCTCGTAATGCAAAAATTTCACACTCGGTTCAAGCCCTTAGAGCGTGATTCATTTGTCTCCTGAGACCTGCAAGGGTTTGGTTGTTAGCTCATGGCCTTTTTTCATGCAGTGCATGCTGGGATACTATTTTTTTTTACCAGTCAAAGGGCCCCAAGCCTCCAGAGTCGGTGTGTTAACAATACAGCTTATCCCCATCTGCTGGCTGATATGATCTATGAGCAAACAAAAAACTCCATGTTTTGCCCTACCTTTAACCACTGGGTTACTCTGTGGTAGAGACAGATATTCACCGACGCACAGTGGCCACCACACAGGGCACAGCCAAGGCCTTGGAAGTTTTTTTTTTTCTTCTTCTTTTCTTATTTCTTATCAGAAACCTCTTTACGACCGTAATTCCACCTACTGTGGGGGATATAAATATAGACCCCAGGCAGTGGTGCGTACTGGCTCTCACAAAGCAGTTCATCATGAAGAAGACCGCCGCATTTATGAAACTAAAGTAAAAAAGAAGAAAGGAGTTGGCTTGTATCATTTCACTATAAATCTTCAAGGCTGCCACAGCAAAAAAGCCTAGTGCTGATTCATGAGTGGAGTAAAATATTTCTTTCGTTGTTTTTTTTTTTTATCTTTTAAAAATGACAATTACAGCATAGCCAACCATGCCCACACACATTGCTCAGCACCCAGGACTTTTATTTTTCTTTCTGCTGTCAAAACAAAAATCTCAGAAGAAATATTTCATTAGCAGTTGCTGGGTTCGTTGTCTAAAGCGTGAATAATTGGACAATGACACAGTTTTTGATTAGTCTGGCTCTGTATTCCAGCACACTGGATGCAAAATGAAAAAAATGAAGTGCAGTCAGCTTCAATTTGTGAGTAAAGCAGGTGAACTGTGTTGGAATTACAGTCCTCTTATGCAAACTCTGGCCATTTTGGGGGACCAAATGTACTTTGGTCGCTTGTTGTTTCTTGGCCAGTACATCATTGTGTCATTAGTCTGTACATATGAGAACTCACAAAAGGTCAAGATGTGGCATTTGCATCTGGATTCTGGTGTTGTTGCCACATTATGACCGAAAGAGTGCCAATGCCAGAAAAGCAGACCATTATGTGGCTAAAAAATCGAGCATCTGATGGGTAGACTTGCTTTACCCATCAGACACTGGGGCTGGAGACCCAACACAAGCTATATCAAATCAACTGAGACTGATGTTGTTAAAGGCAAAAAGTTATTATTCTTGTTGAAGGTTTTTGGGGGAATTTTTCAAAATGCACTTATGTCCAATTCTGCCCACTAGCTATACTCTCAGAAAAAGAGATACTGTGCAGGTACAGTTTCATTCCTCAAGGTACAAACAATTTAATATGTACCTTCAAAGGCACAACAAAAGTTTTATGGTCCAACTGTGTAACACATAATTTTTAGTGGTCCTTTGTAGAAATTATTCCATTATGCAAAACTCAACCTTAGCCAACAACTAACCCTAAACCTGGCCCTAATACTAACCCTAATCTTAACCCTAACGCAAACCTAATCCCTAACTTTCACCCTGGTCCTAATCCAACCCTAAACTTAATCTCAACCCAAAACTTAATTCTAATCCTCACCCTGGTCCTAATCCTAACCCTAACCTCAACCCAAAACCTAATCCAGTTAAGATCCAGTTACAGAATGGTGTCAGCAGTGTGTCTATAACAGCTTGTTGAGGATGTTGAGATGGTCTGTATTAGACCTGTTACATATTCAGTGATCTCTCTGTTTAACATTTACAAATATGAACTTGGACCCTCCAAATAAAAAAATCTAATTTAGCAGATTATAAGGAAACTGTATTTATTCAGTATACACCATTGACATATTGTTGATATGTTACTGAGAGTCTGTTGAGTGTTTATTTTATCTAAAAACGACCACTCAATATGGTATATGGTAAAGTTATGTTTCCTAACTAAAGGTACTGAAGACATACCTTTTAGGGTACCATCCCAGTGGCAGGAGGGGTACCCACCCAGAGACAGTTTAGTCCCTTTTTTATGATGGTATAAGTCACATCACATGATACTACCAGCACTGGGAGGAAGAAGGCTAGCACATGCCTCCTCCTAGTCATGTGAGGCCACACACTGCACCATTTCAAACAGCTGCTAATGCACCATCACTGGACAGCTCAACACGCTTGGAGGAGAGCACTGACTGCCAGTTCTGTTGGCTAGGATTGTGCTGAGTGATGGAGGGAGGGGGTGGGGCCACTCTACCCACCCAGAGAGAGCAAGGCCAATTGTGCTCTCTCTGACTCTCAGACACAGAGGGCAGTAGGAAAAAAGCTATTTTTCTAATTTAGATCTAATTTGTTCCCTGCTTATTTTACAACTGGCCTCTCTTGGATGGGATCACCTGGCTAGTGGCCACCAGTTTGAGACCCCTGATTTGGGGCCTTGTAGGTCAAGAGGAGAACTTTAAACTGGATATACAGTGAAATAGGCAGCCAGTGCAACTGACGGAGAACCAAGATGAGGTGATCAGATTTCTGGAAGAGGCAGAAACACAAGTAGCAAAATTTTGAACATACTGAAATTGTCGCAAGATTTTTGCTGGCATGCTAATGAACAGAGAGTTACAACCATCTAGATGGAATGTTATGAAAGTATGAATCAGAGTTTCAGAATGTTTTATGCTTAACATAGAGCAGAGGCGGCCAAAATTGTGGAGGTGGTAAAAAAAAAAACGCTTTTAACAAGTGCTTTAATGTGGGGTTTAAAAGAGAGGGCTGAATCAAAAAGCACACTGAGGTTGTGAGCTACAGGACAGGCTTTGACAGACACCCCATTAAAGGAATCCCAAAGTCTGGGTATCTCACAACTAGGGACTTAGGACCAATAAGAAGTACTTCAGTTTAAGAAGCAAAAAATGCTCTGAGCAATCCAACAGTAGTGGATAAAGAACACTACCCACGATGTAGGCGTGGACATATCAAAGATGACCATAAAGAGAAGAATATGCCAGCATTATCTCAGAGGATTTACATGATGTAATCCACTGGTCAGCATTAACACCAGGGTAGAGCAAAAAAAAGTACATTGAAAAGCATGTAGAGCTCTGGAAGAAAGTATTATGAACAGATGAGGCAAAGATTAACCTGTGGGCTCAACTAGCTCTGTCACTAAGACCCATATTCGAACCCGTGATTTCCATAGCCATCTATGACCTGCAGTCCAAGAGAGCACAATTGGCCATGCCTCTCTCTGAGTGGACTCAGGACTAAGAACGGCTTATTTCTCTTCTGTTCATCTGCAGTGGCCAATCAAGGGATTCTGCCAGCTCATATTCACAGAATCCACAGGCCATGCTCATCTCCAAGCACATTTGGCTGCCCTGTGACACTGTGTGAGCAGCAGTGTGAGTGGACGGGGTGGTCATCTTATCCTGTCTCAGGGGAAGCACTTACCTGCCTTCACAGCCCTAGACTGGATGGCTAAACAGTAGGGCTCAGGGGCGGTGCCAACAGGGGTGCTGAAACAGATGAAGAGGGTGCTATACGTATGACCAGGGCTTGAAGGGTTGGGGGGGTGTCTGGGTGGTAACAGTTACTGACCCATAGATTAGCTACACGCTGAAATCAGTGCACACAAGATTCAATATTAAGTTTCAGTATTTGAGAACACGTAAGGCCTTCAAAAAAGAAGGTCTCACTTAAAGTGAACCTCACCACACCCACCGAATGAGGGGATTCACTTTATAGAGGATCATATAATTCTTGCAGCAGGAGTTACTGCTAATAATGGCAAATGAGCAATAATGAAGCATTTTATGTTGTCACATATACCACAGACTTATCTTTGGCAGGTTGGGTCAGACATCAGTGAGCTGTTGGCTGAATTCAAACTGACATGTGCCTAAACCAAGTAAGCATAAAGATAGAAATGGAGTGAGCTTTAGTTTTATTTCTCTAAGCATGGTATGTATATAAAAGCAAAAAGTAACATGGATAAATGTGAAGTTTTCTTTGTTTGGTGGTGTGTGATGCGGTGGTGAGTGGTGCGGTGACTAATGGGAAGTTCTACTCCTTGGACACAGGGGTGGATTGAGGGAGTCTAGGGCTCTAGGCAAAAGACAGGAATGGAGCCCCCTCTTCGTGCATTTTTAAATTAGTTGAGGCTCTGAGCTCTGTATGTGTAAAATATGTGTAAAATGTACAACATCTTGTCCAGTAAAATAATCGTAAATCTAGTTAAAGTATGTAATATTTCTCATTTTGAGATTGTTGTAAGAATATTATAGGATTATTCAACCTATTTCTAGACTGTTTTTACTTTCATTAAGTGAAACTGTCTCATTATATTGGCTGATAATTTTGTCTGTTTTAAGAAATAATGCTTGAAACAAGCTAAATTATCTGCCAATATAGTGAGTCCATTTTGTTCCGACTAACATAGAAGTAGAGAAATGAGTAATGAGATAACGTTTCTGGGAAGTAATAAGTAGTAACGGAATTCCATTACATGTTGAAAGAAGTAATTAGTGAATGTGATGGAATTTTTTTTTTTTTGGTAATAACCCCAACCTTGGAGCTGTCTATGCTAACATTTTGCTAGTGATATGTACAGTCTGCTGCACCTGTGCACTCAGTTCTGACTAAAAAACCAAGGCTCTAAGATTATTTATATATATATATATATATATATATATATATATATATATATATATATATATATATATATAAAAATATATAAACACACACA
>JAILXH010013528.1:0-10354 GCA_023558415.1 Piaractus mesopotamicus | reverse complement strand
CACATTTCATTACAGCTTTCATTACAGCTTCCACTCTTTTTGGGAGACTTGCTATCAGTTTTGCAAGGAAATCTGCAGGGATGTTTTTCCACACCTCCAAAGTTCCGTCTTAGAACTGGGTGGCATTTTCTGCTTTTCATGATCCAAGTAATCTCAAACACATTCAGTGATGTTCAGGTCTGGACTGTGTGGTGAGTCCACTGTTCTGAGAACACCAGCAGCTTCTTTGTTTGATTTGCAAAGTTTATACTTTTACAGCTACACATCCTTTCAGACTCAGTGTTGATTTGTCTTCTCACAGTGGAAGGATGGACAGGAACACCTGTGGATTTTTTCAGATCTGAAGCAAGACTGGAGCTTGATTTTCTCCTCTCTCTCAAAGATGAAAGCTTTAAGTGCTGGGTACTATTTGTCTTGATGGAGACAGTTTTGGTGGTCTACCAGGTCTTGCATGGTTGTTAGGAGTCTCATTTTTCTATAGCTGTTAATCATTTTTGAGCTCCAGTTTTGGAAACACTTTTTTCACTTTTTGACTTTCCCTTTCCTTATGCAAGTGGATTATCATATGTCTGATCTCCTTAGAAATATCTCTTGAAAATAAGTACTTAATGGCCATTTTGACTCCAAATGAAATAAATGAAGGGTGGTCTCTGACCTTTGTACAGTACTGTACAACATTAAGGATGTTAATTTTGTAAAAAAAAAAAATATATATATATATATGCAGGTGAAAACGGTGTTCTTTTGAAATCACAAGCCATTCAGATTTCAGTGAGAGCTGAGGAGCCTTGTCTTACAGCAAAATTTTTTAAAATTCAAAACTCCCTTTTGAAATATCAATCTGAGCACTGTACATTTATGGAGTCACTCTTTTACCAAGACTTCACCGTTTTTGTAGCAGTTGTCATGTGTAAGATTTTCTTGAACTTTTAAAAGCCAAGGTCAGCGTGCTGTGTTATATCACGATGTATGTTGTATGACTTATTAATTGGTTTTTCAACCTCTATCTTTTGTGGCTTATGCTTTTCACCTTTTTCTGCTTTGCGCGGCTTCCCACGCCTAAGAATTTGCTGTTCATTTCCTCCCCCCTTTCTCTTCGTCTCCCTTTTTCTTACCCTTCTCGTTCTGTTGTCTTCCTGTTCTCTCCCTCTCCCTCTCTTTTTCTCCCAGGTCTGCAGAGCCAGGATAAGAGCAAGGACTTATACTGGTTTTAGCGCCCTGCTGAACCTCCAGCCTCAGCTGACTTCTTGTCTTTTTCTGCCTTTGTAGGCGACAGCAGGGCCTTTTTTCCGTAACAGATTCTGATTCTCACTTGCAGCTCGGCGCTACGCGCTCTGCGGCGGAGGCATCCTGAGCTGAAATCAGGCCAAAGTGGATGACCCAACCCCCCCCACCCCCCCCCACCTCACTCAACCCCACCTCAGGCCCCAGGCACCAAGACAGAGCCCCATACTGAGACACTGTAAGCTAACAGAGACTCCGGGTGAGACGTGGAGAAAAACAGCCTTCCAGAAATACATGGCGGTGTGACCATGCGAGCAGCTGTTCTCTCGCTGGCTCGCTCGCCTGCTTGTTCTTTCTCTCCTCTCTCGCCAGCCTCAAAAGCTCTGAGCCCCTTCCAAAGTGGACACATGGTCCAAAAGAAATAAAAAGAACAAGCAACTCCTTTTTTTTTGGGTGGTGCTGGGTGGGGTGGGGAGTGCATGAGAACTGAAAAAAAAAAAAACGTCAGAAGTGACCGGACGCCCTTTACATGGGGGACCATAGCCAGTGCCAGAGGAGAGGCTGCTGTATTATTGTGACTGTTTTCTTTTTTTATTAGAAATTAGAGACTCTGATGAGAGAGCAGCATTCCCTATCATGACAGAAGAGAGCAGGGGCTATTTGAAGCCACTTGACTCTATCTATATTGCTCTCGACAGCTGTCATCGACAACTGTTTGGGAACTCCGCACGCACACACAATGGCAGTGTCGCTGTACAGCGTTTCGACCAAGCAGGGGCTCAGGATTTCATAAAAGGAGCGTTTTGTCAATTCTGGACCCCCACCCACACAGGGAACAACTGGTTTGGCTTTTTGATTTAAGGATGAATGACTGGGGGAGGTGGGGGTAAAAGGAAGTGCCAGCGGATGGACATCGTCCATGTTATTGTACATACTAAGTGTGACTCATGTGATTAGCCGGCTCAGTCGGTATGAGTAGCTGTGAACACCCTGCCATAAAAGTTGTGTTCTTTCAATGTGAGTTCTCTTCAAATTTCACTTATCACTGTTTCTGTGCGAGAGGTCCTATAGTTGTATTTTGAACATATTAATATATTACCTTGTGAAGTATTTCTCCTTGATGGCGCATTGAGGAGCATTCAGTGTTATCTGTTTTATCTGTGCTCTCTTTTCTTCATCTTTAAGGACTGAAACAGTGTAATTAAAACTGCAACTACATGCAATTGCGCTGCCGCCTTTCAGTATTTTTCCTTGGCCGTTTGCAAAGGTTTACCTTTAACATCCAAATACGACTCACTTTCTATTTCAAATCAAACACCTTAATGCCTTTTCACAGCGACCTTATAAGTTATTTTCACACAGCACTGGTACTGAAAGACCCTGACAAAGTAACTGCAACCTTCAACTCCTTGAAAGGAATACGACACAGGCGGAATAATCTTCTTTCAGCAGCATCGATTCACTGTGGGGGGCTATATGCTCTTTGTGCTCAACTTTGTCACATACATTATCTTGCACAATATTTGCAGCATATATTGTAAATAGTGCTGCTGCTACAGCTATTTGACTTCTTCCCCAAGGTCAAGATAAAGTACTGACAGCATAGAAAAGTAAGCGCAGTTTAAGAAAACAGTAAGAATAATGTTCTCAAATGGGTTTGAAGGTGTGGGAGCAGGTTGTTTAAAGTAGGGTTGTGCACAGGTATACACTTAAAAAGGTGGTCCTTTAGGGTTTTTTAGGAAAGGCAGAGGTTCTGTATAGAACTGATTCTTCTAAACAGAACCTTTGCATACTTAGAGGGTTCTTTGCATGGTCAAATGGTTCAGATTGATGGAGAATGTGCTGTAGATGGTTGTATATAGAATCTTTTGTTCTATAGAGCACCAAAAAGGGTTCTTCTATTAGTGTGATGTCAAGCTTGTAACAATAGAAGATCCCTTTTTGGTGTTATATAGAACCTTTTTGGAAATGGTTCTATATAGGACCACATACAACAACCATTTCATCATGCAAAGAACCCTTGCAGAACCATCTTTTTTTTAAAAGTGTACACTCTTCAAAAAGATGGTTCTTCAAGAATTCTTCAGGAAAGGCAATGGTTCCATTTAGAACCGTCAGTTCTATACAGAACCATTTGCATGTTTAAATGGTTCTTTGCATGGTGAAATTGTTCAGATTGACAGAGAATGTGCTGTACATGGTTGTTTATAGGACCTTTTGTTCTTCTATTATTATGATGTCAAGCTTGTAACAATAGAAGAACCCATTTTGGTGTTACACACAAGCATTTTCAAAAGGGTTCTATATAGGACCATGTAGAACAACAATTTTACCATGCAGAGAACCCTTTAAGAGTGCAAATTGTTCTTTGAGTGTTCATTGTTCTATATATAATCATCTTCTTTACTAAAGAACCCTTAAAGAATCATCTTTTTTAAAAGTGTACACTCTTAAAGAACCATCTTTTTAAAGAGTGTACACTTTAAAAAAGATGGTTCTTTAAGGGTTCTTTAGGAAAGGCAATGGTTCTATTTAAAACCATCAGTTCTATTTAGAACTATTTGCATGCTTAAGGAGTTCTTTGCATGGTGAAATGGTTAATCAGATTGATGAAGAATGTGTTGTATATGGTTCTACATAGAATTTGTTTTGAAAATGGTTCTATATAGCGCCAAAAAGGGTTCTTCTGTTGTTACCAGATGTGACACGACTTTATAGGTAACTAGGCTAACTGCTTTGACTGGTATTAGCTAGGTCCAGAAACAGTAGAAATAGATTGCTCTGACAAACTAACATGTTGGCATATTGTCCACTAGGTAGAAAATACCTTGCAATAGTGTCCGCTTGCAGTTTTTTTCCATTACCACTGGTGGGCATCTCTTTGTTTTAATGGGAAATTAAGGACCCAGACTGAACAGAGGCTTACAATGAGACTAAGATACAGACTTTTTATGCCTTTATAACGTTCAGACTGCTTCAGTCCTTCACACAAACGAGAGAGTTAACTCACTTAATCTTACTAGCAAGCTAGCTACCTACACCACTAGCCTACAAGCCCCATATGGTTTGTGTACATGTATACAATTGAAGGAAATTCAGTTTTGCACAATATGGCCCTTTAAAGACCCAGGGAACCTTCTTTCTAATTACACTCTTTAAAATGATGGTTCTTCAAGGGTTCTTTAGTAAAGAATGGTTCAATATAGAACCATGAACATTTAAAGAACCATTTGCATGATTAAAGGGTTCTTTGCATCATGAAAGCATTCCTCAGATTGATGAAGAATATGCTGTAGAACCAAAAAGGGTTGTTGTATTGTTACGATTTCAAGCTTGTAATAATAGAAGAATCCTTTTTGGTACTATATAGCACCCTTTTCAAAAAGGTTCTATATAGAACCATCTACAGCACATTTTCCATTAATCTGAAGAACACTTTCATGATGCAAAGAACCCTTTAATCATGCAAAGGATTCTTTGACTGTTCATGGTTTTATATAGAACCCTTTTCTTTACTAAATAACCCTTGAAGAACCATCATTTTAAGTGTGTAGTGTTCTTGCAGGCAAACCAATAAATGACATGTATAAATATGATATATTTCACCATATTTCTCTCCTCTCAAAGTAAACTAGGCGCTCCTAATCTTGGGTAATGCTTCCGTAAGCATTCCCCTGACCAATCACAAGGCTGATGTCTCTTGCCCCACCCATACAAAAGTTTCATAGTCAAAGAAACATAGTGAGTTTAGTAATCCAGCATAACCAAAAGCTAACAAGCTAGACCACCTGTCTGTAGCTGCCTGTCACCGTTTCATTAATGTATTCATACATGAGCATTGTTTGTTCTGTTCCTTCATTTGTGCATTGCTTTGTTTGTCCATTTGTTTGTCAGTCTGTCTGTCTGCACGTCTGTTCAACTTCGTTTACCATCAGATAAAGGCTGGATAATGGTTTTATTTCTGAATGAGTGGCAGAGAAGGCTGGGAGTGTTGGACAGAGAGCTGTCAATCAAGCTGTTCATTAGCCACGCCCACACAGTTCTCAGACAGGTCTGATCAGTGTTTCTTAAATCGCGTTTTATCATAATTATATTTTTCATTCAAATTTTGCTGGTTGTTTAATATAACACTCAAGTATAGTATCAAACAAACATTTTTAATATTTTATTCTGTGTTCCCTGGGACTTCCCTGAGCCCGTTATACATTAATAATAATAGTAATAATATTATGCCTTCCGCCCAATGGGCGCTTGGGATAGGCTCCCCCTCCCCCTCGCAAGCCGGGAGGATTTGCAGCTTAGAAAATGTGTGTGTGTGTGTGTGTGTGTGTGTGTGTGTGTGTGTGTGTGTGTGTGTGTCTAGTACCTTATTTAAAAGTGCTTCACTGTGAACCGCAACACCAGAGAACGAAAAAGAAATGAGGTAGTCAAATAAAATGTGGGATGAAACAATTGAATGAAAACATTAAAAAACAGTTGAAAACATACAAAATAGAATAAAAGTCCAGCAAGTAAAATAATATTAACATAAAATAACATAAACGTAACATGCCAGTAAAAGTAAGAAAAATAATAAAAGTGGGTTTAATGCTGAAGCAAAAAATTAAGTGACAGATGGAGCCTGACAAATAATCTTCAGTGCATAAAAACAAAAGGCTGCTTCATCACTCTTACATACTCATACATGAAGAATGGAGAAGACAGCACTGGATGATCTTAGATACGCTTTGGAAAGTACTATAATCGGTCATTCAGAGATGTATGGTGTTGCACAATAAAGAGATTTAAAAACTAGTCAGTTCTTGAGGAAACAAGCAGCTGGAGTGATGCTACATCTGCTCTAATATGATCTTGTTTCCTAGCTAATATTCTTACTGCAGCGTTGTGTACAAGTTGTTTGTTGTAGAAGTCCTGTGAGCAGTGCATTATAATAATCAAGGCCAAAAAAGCAAAAAAAAAAAAAAATCATGGTCCAAATGACTTCGGATAAAATCTTCCATTCATTTCCAGGTAAAGACCTTTTTTTTCTTTCCCTTGTAAAGTTACCATTTTGGTGTTACAAGGTTCTCTTTCATCATCTCATGTTTGAGCTCTGTCTGTGGGAGGGACAGAGAACCAGGGTTACAGTTATGGTGACCTATTGGGTTGTTCCGATACGTAAACTCCTTATATATTGAAGGTGATGCAGACCTTTCAGTGTGTGATCGGCAGTAGGCCTGTGCTATATTTCAACACATTTTGCACCATGGCATGTGAAAACAGAGGAAGAGAAAGTGGCAACACTGCTGTGTATTCTGTCTCTCAGCTGGTCTTTTGGGATGTATTTATGGTTTAGTCCTGGACAGCTGTAGATTAATATCAGTTTCTGACTAAGGTGATGAAAGATAAGCTATGGGTGGATGGAGCCTGTCTTAACCGGGGTGGCTAAAACAAAGATTTGCTTTCATAGTGTCCACTTGGGTTAGCCACAGAGGTCAGTGAAAGAGAAAGTGCAAAGATGACAGGAAAATGTTTTCAGGTGAATAAAATAGCCGCATGAGGCTGAGTAGAAAAAGAGCTCTAGGCTATTACAAGACGTATTAAGCAAGTGTCTTTAATCTTGAAGAAATCCTTTGATTAAATTATAATGAAATTTTCATTTCAGCTTGGCATGGTGATTCCACAAGCAAATTTAGCATGACTGAATTTTATCTAAGAAGTGCAAGCTGCCTTTACTGTGTGGTTGGAATAGTGGTGAAGTTTGTCTCAGATGTTTCAGTGACTCTCACTCAAGCAGGCATCCACTCGATGAAGGAATATGAATAATAAAGTGTTTCCGTTTGGGTGTGTTGTGTTTGTCGTATAAAAACAGATCTGCGTTAATTTTTGAGAAACCTAACAATAGGCTATGTTTAATAACTTGTGGCAAAATTCAGCTGACCATCAACATCCAACCAAAAAAGACCAAAAAGATTACATTTGTGTAATTTAAAGCTGCACTATGTAAGATTTTTGTTATAATTGAAAGGAGTAGCTGAGTCAGGAGGGAAAAAAAACATACTAATTTAAAAGTCAAAGGCATCAGGTCGGATTTGGCAGGAGTTTTTGGGAGACAACATCATGCTTTTTATGTATTAATGCCATATGCACACGCTCAAAAAGAAGATCCAGCTTGATGTTTAGGTCTCAAATGTAAAATCATTATTACACTGATGAAAATATGATGACAATAGTAGATAATTCACTAACATCCTCGGAAAACACATCATTCACCAAGTTTTGACTGAGTTCTCTTCAAATAGTCTTTCAGTGTACTCACACAATCATCAGATTCATCTGCTCGGGGAAGGGTAAAGCACAACCGATGTAACAAAATATTCTTTTGCAGTTTACATGTAATTACACATTTCCACCAGAGAGGTCCTCAAATCTTACATAGTGCAGCTTTAACTCACATTAATAAAACTCTTATTTAGTTGAACAATATCAGATTTTTTTTTTTTTTATTTAAGACTTCTTGTTACGGAAGACGACCTCCTCTTCCACAAGACAGCCCCTAAACTGTCAATGAAAGTTGTGAGCAGATTGTCAGATGAGACAAAAATATTTAAATGTTTGTGCTGGACAAATTTCACATTTAGACCAAACTTATTAGCAAGATCTATTTATTCTTAGATAGATTTACAGTAATACATTTTTAAGCCATAAGAAAAAAATATAAACAGACCATGAGAATATCCCAAACCAGTTTTATTATTTAGTTTACTACTTTAATGACCGCATGAGGTGCCACCTTCACAGAAGTGCTTGTCTGTAGTTTTTAGAAGTCGCAATGAGGCCCAGGTTGTTCAGTCTCAGCAGCTGTTTAACCCAGAAGAATTTTAATCAGCATGTGTCTTCATGCTTTCTACCAATCAAGCAATTAAGCTAAACACCCATGGGACAGCTAAATATATAAGACAGATTATACATGCATGGACACACTAAACCACATGTCTTTGCTGGGTAGAACATTATTAACAGTATGATGTGTCTTTCACAAGCTTTATTACATATAGGCCAACATATACGAAACAGGCTACTGTGCAGATGAGTGTCCTTATGTATTGTAGTGCATAGAGATGTTAAGTACCTTATTCATGCTGTTCATGTCCTATTTAAGAAATTCTGCTGCAAGATATTACCAGTCAAAAGTCTGGACACATGTACTTATTAAAGGACTTTCCTTACTTTTACTATTTTTCACATTTTACAATAATAGTGAAGACCTCAAAACTGTGAAGTAACGCATGAAATTAAGCAGAGAAAAAAGCAACAAAGCTCATTTTACTTTACAGATTCTTTTTACAGACGCTTTTAATTAGCTTCCTAAGGGGGCCACCTGAGATCTCTACACAGTCATATGCAAAACTCTGGCTGCCCTGCTCAAATTACATGTTTTGCTGATTTTCTATGTGAAACAGAGTGAACACACCCTCTACAGAGAACACACTTCTGCACATTGTAATGCACAATTACTGTTCCAATGCTGAACTTAACATATTGGGGAAAAAAAAAAACATAAAATGTAGCCTGTGCAAAAGTTATTGCACAATTTATATTTTGTATTTTATGTTATGTTTTCTTTTTCCAGTATGTTAAACTAGCTGTAAAACAATTAAGTGAAAAGTACAATTTTTGAAATTTTACATGAATTTCAGAATTTTTTTCAGTATTTGGTTGTACTTTTGCTTTAGTGGCAGTGTGCATGTGAACTGCTTTGACTCCACAAATTTGTGCTAAAGCCTCTGATGAGCAGATCAAACCAACCTGAGAACTGTCTGAACGCAGGAGGGATGAGACTAAAAAATCTTAACCTTGTCGATTTAACAAATTTGCTTACATTTGTAAAGTAACCTACAAATAGAGCAGAATCTTGAATATTTATTCTTTATTTTACTTGTCATTTGTTTAAAAATCTTCAAAATTCTAAATCTTTCTTTTTATTTTAAGGTTTAAATGAAAACGTTTTAGATTTTAAGAATTTTTTAACATCCCTCTGTACGTCATTTTTTAAAGAGCTTAAATTTACAACTATTGTGTTGGAAATAATTTCCTACATAAGGATCAAATGAACTATTTATAATTTTTCAAAGAAATGTCATTTGCATTTAAGTTTAAGCCAACATCAAAATGTCTTTATCCTTATGAAAAATGCATATTCGGTTGGGTGTGTCCAAACTTTTGACTGGCAACGTAGTAGACTATAAGTATATATTAAGTGTCTTTGTGATTTAGCTTCTTAAAGTCATGTAATTGCAAACACATGCCAGGCAAATAGCAAAGGGAACTGTGTTTTTATTCGGCCGGTGAATTAATTATAGAGTGCTCTCGCACCCTAAGCTGTGCAAACACAGACAGAGCTTTTGAAAGCACTGCCACTCACAACTCTGGGCATGAAGCCACACTCCGATCAGTGGTAATCAAAGCCCCTGACCTCATGCCAGTCCCGCTTGTAAGATGGGGTTTGAGGACGGCGTATTGAAATCATGAACACTATTCAGGCTGTACAGTACCACTTAAATGGACCACCCTGCAGGTAGGCCTTGTGTATTATCCATTCTGTTTACAGACATGCCCCCATGACTTCCAATTCAGCGTGCTATCACTTACTTGTCATCAACCTGAAGCAGTTCTCCACACAAGTGGATAAGGGGTTAGGGTATGTAAGGCAACATGCATTGTTGCCAGCCCTCAGAGTCTAGTGAAGAAGGGGTGTGCAGATGGGTAGTTACTACTTCCATTTACTGTTACATGAACTTAACTTTTACTTTAATAATACTTTAGCTTATACAGAGGTACATCTATGCAGACAGTAATCTACTTCTGACTCAGTTCCTCTTAGTTTTTGGGTTAGGGTTTCATTCCTGGTCTGCTTTGCTGTTTGCTCACACTTCTCATTTTGGAGCTTAAGCATTTTATTTTAGACCAAAAGGATCCAAAAAGAAAAGAAAAGAAGTTAACAAATATCAGTTCCTATGCTGATAGATGGAGGATGTGCCAAGAAGTTTTACTACTAAGTAGTAGTTCTACTAAGTAGTATTTTTTTTATCCTAATACTTTTCTTTACTCTGGTCGTTCATGCTTGGCTACACTTGTCGCAAAAAAAAAA
>JAILXH010013503.1:9265-20276 GCA_023558415.1 Piaractus mesopotamicus | reverse complement strand
ATCCAAGCAACTGGAAAGCAGGAAAGAATGCTTTTCCTTATGTTTGTTTATGCAAAAAAAAAATATATATATATATCAATAAGCAGCATGAACAGCTTAGTGCCTACATACCTCCACAGTCCACTACTATGTACTGTGTTCCCAGAACATCATCTATGCTCTCTGCTTCAAGATCTCCTTCCATAAAGCCTTCACTTGGAAGCTGCTTACACCACACAGATGCAGCTTCTGGTTCCAGAGCTACAATCAGTCTTTCAGGATTAGATTCTGTCACCAGACCAGCCTAAACACATAAAGATATGTTTTAATATAAATCCAGTACTACAATCAGTCTTTCAGGATCAGATTCTCCAGACAAGAATAAACACATAAAGATATGTTTTAACATAAATCCAGTACTACAATCAGTCTTTCAGGATCAGAATCTCCAGACCAGCCTAAACACATTAAGATATGTATTAATATAAATACAGAGATACAGTCAATCTTTCAGAAAATAATAATACATAGTTTACAGCAGCTGAAAACATTTATGTGAAACACGTTTTATATGAATACTTAAATGAATTCTTTGGATAAAATCATTGTAAATGAAGCTGTATATCTGTACGATTGGTTCTTTCAGAAATGGAACTATTTATTTGGATTGAAAATTGGTAGTAATTCATTACCAGTGTGGGCTGAGTTTTTACAGGCTCCACCTCCTGATCACCATCAATACCAGCCTTTGGAAAAGGTCCAGTAAGCAGACCTTTTTGTGGTTCATAAGAACAGTTTTGGTAGGACATTATCTCAGTCCATCTTATCCTCCTATAATGTTTAAGTAGAACAGCTGCAGATTATAATTTATCTTATATAGTCACTTATTTCAAACATTTATTCATTCAGCTGCCCATTGGCTTACAAGTGAGTTTTCTGTTTGTTTCTAAGTTCCGGGAAACATTGAAGTTATTGTCTGTTGTAATCCACCATATACTTGAGATTCAATAAATTAAGACTAGAATGAAAAAAAAATGGACTATTTCTTTAAGATGTCCCTAATACAGTTTTCAAAGTAAGACACTGTTCATTCTTTACCTCCTTGGAGTATTTAGACACATTCAAAGATGACAAGAACAAAGTAAAAACAGCACATCCATTTTTCTGATTTATGATTTCACCTCTATGGCTGCTAGTCTCATGAACTGTTTAGCTGCAGGATTCCAAATGGCTGGAACTGTCAAAATCCATGTAGCATCAGAGGCAGAGTAATTCACTCCATCTGTGTGTCTTCCAATCATCTTCAGGGCATGTTCTTTCATGTAGCTTAGACTCTCAGAGAACACTCTCATAGCTCTCATTTTTTTACCATTTTTGGCAGTTATCATCAGGTCTTTGTCTAGTTCCTGAGAAAGAAATACTTCAGTAACCATGTAGTTAAATGTAACTTTGTGTTCATTATGATGGTCATATAAAATCGTTCCATCAAGTACAAAATATGCTTTCTTTAATTAGTATATAAACAATCACAAACAAATCTTACCTTGCCGTAGAGCTCCATTTTGAAGTTATCAAAGAAGTACTTTTTCTGTGCATCGTTTTTCCGTAATGTCCTGGTATATGTTATTACAGCATCATAACCAAACTTCAAAAACTTTCCTTTTTCATCGAACAGAATGCAGGTAGGTGTTTTTGGAGTGTTATAGCCATACTCTGCACCCCAGTTAGGCTGGCGTATCTGTTTTCCTCCCGCAAACTGGAAGCAGTATCCAGTGAATGATGTGCCAAAATCTACAGCAATATACAGTAGTGAGTCGCTCATTTCTCCAACAGAACAGGAATGCACTTGCTGATTGTCTGACTGGTTAGTCAGGTGAAAGAAACAAGCATATTTTTATAAGAACAGTTTACTTTCACTTCACTCAGTCCAGCCCTCTGAGAAAGGAGGTGTTTCTTGTGTATAAAAGGGCCAGAGACATCCTCATTCCTTCACTAAACTTTCCTGTTTTAACACGCTAGCTTCAAACCCAGTGAAGGTAAGTCTTCAAAGATTATTTCTCTATAGTATAATACTCTGTTAAGTTTTTATATAAAGCCTGAAATACTACATCACCATGCATTCACCCTTGTCTATAATAATTGGGTTTGTAGGCAGGACCCATGTGCAAAGAGTTTTATTTGGGGCAATCCAACACTTATCATCATCACAACAGGCAGGGGTCAGAAAGGGTCAAAACCAGAGAAATGCCACAATATTGAGGCTCAGAACATAGAGAAATGGCACTAAAGACTTGAAAAAACAGACAAAGCAAACAATAGAGTATATATGGGTGAGATGAGTCCAGGGAAGCTGGAGGTGTGTGAGGTTTAGAATAGGCGGTGCCAGGGAGGAGCTAGAGCCAGAGTGACCAAATTCCAGATGGGAGAGATCATGTGGTGTCACGATGACAGTGTCAATGTAGAACAGAATGTGAAACATTATCCATTATCCAAACTAAAATTGGGTATTTTCACAAGCAATTTTTTTTTTCAGTTGTAAAAAAGACAATACTTTAACATGAAATCAACAAATAATACAAATCATTATTTAGATTGCTGAATTGAAAATATTAGGTTGATTTTTTTGGTGTGTTAATGTTTATGAAAATTCATTGGCTCTTAATGTTATTATGATTCAAACATTATGAGTAACCTGAAAAACAAGGTTGAGACTTTTGTACCATCTACTGTATGTACATTTCTGTGTTTCTTAGGATATGTCCAGTTAAATGAATACATGTACATAAATGTTTGATGTAGTCATTTTCTTTCTTCAATCTCAGGATGGAATCACACAAGTATATCAGGATTTCAAGGTAATACCTGATAAATATGTATAAAAAAAATAATTTAATGGCCAGTGTACCAGGATACAAAATGCATATATACAAATACTATTTAATCATACAAATTTTTATTTTGCACTATGTCACTAGGCAGTCATATTTTGTGGTGGAGCCAGAAACTGTTTATATTACATATTTTTTAATGTTTATTTATTTATTTGTTTATTGTTTGATAGAACGTTAGGCTTTTACCTAATATTTTGGCACTGAATAACAATTTAATTTAGAACAAATTAGTATATCCCCAATCCAAATCTCTAGTAACCTCCAATAATGTATCACAAGTTTATATCTACGCATATGAGTTCTACCTGTCCGCTGATTAGCCAACCTTTCTCTTTTATAAATTTCACGCTTAACCTCAATAACAGTAGCTGTTAGGCTGTTGTGAACAAATCAGCATCATATAAAATTTGTATTCATGTGAAAGTATGTAAATGGTCTTCTGGTCTGTGGATCTACGTGAACAGACAGTGAAGGCTGCTGGGGAGAGGTTGCTAGCACGCTCACCCAGCGATGTGTCATCTTGATGACTCATCTCCATCAATCTTTTCTCATTATCCATGTAAGAGTCCATGTAAGATAAAAAGAGAAGAGCTCGAACAGCAAACATTAAATACAATGTGAATTCAAAGTATGACCATAGTGCAAAATCTTACAAAATCTTACTTGATCTGGCTTTCTCAGCTTATGACAATATACTTTCACATGAAAATAAAGAAATCTTTTAAGGTCAGGTCATTTGTGAGGAAATGTGAACAAGTCCACAGGGAACAGTCCAGTTCTTGTTGTTTAACAAGTTAACAATAGATTTAATCAGGCAACGGTGCCTTTTGGGACAGCAGTCTTCATCAAATGGGATCCACCTGGAACAGTCCAACCCTCTTTGTGCGACATGTGAAATACCATGAAAATGTCACACAAGGAACCATAACAAGATTTTTGCAATGCGATGCAACCCTAAAGACAATTTATAATGCTGTCAGAGTGTTCAGTGCAATTGTGCAAGGATCAATAATGCCAGTGAGGCATTTAAGGGAAACGTGACCCTTAATTGTGACGATAGCTACCGTCGAGGTAAAGTACAATAACATTAATTGATCAGTCCTGAAAAGGACATCATTCCATTTTTGTGGATGGGAGCCTAAAGCCCTGAATAAGCTGGATTCTGTCTTTTGAGAGTTTTGGCTTCCCTTTGACTAACTGAAACCAACGTAGGAGACAGAGGTTTGGCAGTAATGCAATTTCTGAAGTGCAGCTTTGAAACCACACACAGCCAGGTGTTGAAGCAGACGCACAGAGCCAGCCTTGCATGTGGTCTCATCCTTCGCTGTTAATAGCAAGTCATCAGCATATTGCAGCATCGTGCAGCCCTCAGGCACAATTGGTGTAAACCAGATGACATCATTTACCTGTCATAAATCTTGTAAACCTCTAGTCCCTACCACCCACCTTGCAAACAGGATTAACAGAAGTGTTATAGGGAGGTACTGTTTCAATGATCACACTTTGGTTTAGCAATGACTATCACTCCCTTGATTCCTTCCTACTTTTCTCTAAACAAAGGATATTGCCTACAGCATAGTGGCTGTTGTGTTGACAATTGGACTTTGTACAGCTAACAATTCAATAGACCCACTTGGTCCTTGCATTCTGCCCACAATGATTTAAGGATGTCTTGTAAATGTGTTAACATTTCTAGCGATGTGGTTGTGTTGCCAGCATCAACAGAAAAGATGCAATTGCACTCACTGGACACAACCATTTTCCCACCATTGAAAGAAATGGACAAGTGCAGTTTGGATATAATATCATGACCCAGCAGGTTGAATGGGGAGTTGGGAATAATGACAAACTTGTGTAAGAAAGAGATTTCTCAGTCATCTGGGCAGGTTACAGAGAGTGGATGTGTTTTCGGACACGTAATTGGCACCCCACTCCCACAGAATTAATTGTGGTACCTGGCAGTGAGCCATTATATTCATTGCTACTAATGGAGGAATATGTTGCTTCAATGTGTACAAGAAAATTAAACCTTTTGCCATCTACACGCAATTCTAAGAACGGTAAGTCCCCAGAAACAAAAATGTCTAGAGAACACTGCCAAATTAGGTGCATTCTGTGGGCAGCCCTATGCATTCATTGGTTTCCAGACAACAGCTTGTCCATGTCTGTTTTAGGACTCTCAGTCTGATTCGGAGATGGAGACTGGGATTGACTTTCATCAGAGTGCTTTTTTCTACATTCTCAGATCCCATGCCCTTCTTTTTCACAATTGTGCCATGCCCCTTTCCTCTTCCACTGATTTTTTGCTCTGATTTACGATTATCCACTGCAAGAAACTGTGCCTTAGAAACCTTACTCATCTCAGGAGGGAAGAGGCCAGTCGCCTCTAACTCTTATCTGGCTCAATAGGTCTTTTATCTTCTAATCATAAGGTCTGGAAATGTGAAATTTAGACATAGCTGTATGTATAAAAAGCATATTATTTACTAGTAACTATCATCAAGATTTAGTTGAGCTTCTTCAGTCCAAACCCTCTGGAATCTCTTAATGAATGCACTTGGGCATTGGTCTGACCTCTGTTGTGTTTTAGTAACATGAGACATGTCAACCTGAATCTGAAATCAAGTAATAAAGTGAAAAACTCAGTTCACTTTGAACGGCTTTCAGGTGTGTTATGCTAGTCCAGGCATACACCTTGGTTCTAGTTTCCTGCACAGACATTTCCGTCTTCGGTGGAGAAATATATTTGGAATTAAGAATAGTGATACATTCAATTACGTCTTTCTCAATATATCTTTACCCCAATACTTATAATATGGACCTGAGAGCTGGGAGTAATGAGTCATTTTCAACAGTGAATCAGCAAACTTGTGTGGTTGGCGTGGGGATGGAAGACTAGAAACAATCTACTTAATTACAGTGAGATCAGATGCTGTGAACATTACAGCATTACAGTAAGGGAAAAAGATACTGGTGCTGCAAATTATGGACTGTCACATCATCTACATCAGAATTAGAAAGAGAGTCAGGGAAATAATTAGCAGCAAAATTTGTCATGGCGCCGCTCTTCGAATGTCGACACCAAAGTCAAAGTGTTTTCAGTTACAGGAGCCCTGTCATTAGCAGAAGAGACCTTTTGCCAGAGAATGAGCCAAAGGGACCAGAAAGATTGGTTTCTTTGCAGTAAATAACATTGTGTGTGACATCATCTTTTCATTAAATCATAGTCTTTTTAGGAGTGATGTATTTATCCACTTAACTTTTATCATACTCCATGTCACCAGACAATGATCCATGTATGCTTAATCCCATTCAGGATCCCTTACACCATGCCTTATGCATGCTGCTTCTAATCTTATGCATGTTTCTTAGAAAGACCCATCTCTTGGATAAGTCTGACCAAAGTAAGAACGAGATCCTTTGGTCCATCCAGCCAAATTATCTATCTACGGTATGGTGCAAACACCTAAACAATTTCAGTCCATCCAGCCCCTTGAGCTTTCCTCAGGTTTAGGTTTTATGATTTTACCCCCACCCCCCGCCAAACAATTGTCACTTCTGACACCAAACTGTAAGGAATTTATCCTTCCTGTCCCATTCTCTGTTCCCACCAACAGCTCCCACTGCCTGGTTGTTCTACTCGGACCTCCAGGAATGTGTTAGAACAAATGACACAGACATGTAAATGTTCAGAGTCACACTTAATTTATTATTAGTCAAAAAGGGCCGTTTATACATGGGTGTTCAAAGAAAGCATACATGATTGACAGTTTGCAAGTACATAGAAGGACATAGAAGGTTTCAAAGAAGATATAACACTGATAAACCAAGTTGTTAAAAAAAACAGGAAGTTGCAGCTGAGCAGGGTGCAGCTGCCAGGAAATGTACAGATATATTTAGTCAGAACATTCAGCTCAAATTATCTTCAAGTTATTGTGCTTGCTTGAGAATGCAAAGGTTTCTAATGCAGTGCAAAATATATTTCAGTCGCATCCCCTCTGACTTCCCCACGGATGATTCAAAAATTGCTTTTGCCTTTTCTCTGTTGACAGGCAAAGCTCTCACATGGGCCACAGCTAGGCTGCACAAAATCCAAACACACAGACATATTCTCAGTTTGACACTGAATTTCGGCAAGTTTTTGACCATTCCGCCTCGGGGAAGGTTTTAGGGAACAATTATTACAGCTGAAACAAGGAAAAAAATCAGATGCTGAACACACTCTGGTGTTCTGTGCTCTCACAGTCGGATGTGGCTGGAATGACGAAGCTCTACGAACAATATGTCATCAGAGCCTTAATGACGCACTGAAACCTGAGCTTGCTTGTAAGGGTGACCAACTTGACTTTTTTCAGCTTCTTCAACTATCAATAAAACTGGACAACTTAATCCAGAGCCGACGACAAAATGTACCCCTCTCATACTCCCCAGTCACACTGACTCTTCCTTGTTTAACCACTAATATAGAATGTCCTGTTGCTAATGTCCAAGTAACTCTCCCTCCTGAGTACCATGATTTGGCAGATGTGTTCAGTAAAAGTAAAGCGGCGTCACTTCCACCTCACCGTCCCTGGGACTGTGCCATCAAGCTCCTCCCAAGTGCCACTCCTCCCCAAAAGGCAGAGTCTATGCTCTCTCTGCCCCCAGACAAAGGGCTATGGAAGATTATGTAAATAAAGCCCTAGTGCTAGGTTACATTCACCCGTCCACATGGCCTGCAGCTGTGGGTTTCTTTTTTGTGGAAAAGAAGGATGGCGGTTTGAGGCCCTGTATAGATTATCAAGGTCTTAACGCCATTACAGTGAAGAACCATTACCCTAGTGCTGTTCGCCGTAGAACAAGTGAGAAATGCT
The DNA here is from genome assembly GCA_023558415.1 of Piaractus mesopotamicus. Classification (NCBI taxonomy): domain Eukaryota; kingdom Metazoa; phylum Chordata; class Actinopteri; order Characiformes; family Serrasalmidae; genus Piaractus; species Piaractus mesopotamicus. The sequence goes on along the minus strand of JAILXH010013503.1, from coordinate 12,553 downwards.
AAACTATTCATGAAATTGGACTTGCTAACACATGTAATCTTGTCAGAATTAGAGAGGGAGATGAATGGAAGATGGCACCTCTGGGCATTATGAATACACGGGTGTAACCGATTTACCTATGTTCCAGTAGTTGCAATTCGTGTTTGGCTATGAGTAAGGCCTCAGGCCCACATGAACTCAAACTGACTTTTTTCTTTTTGTATTTGTGTGTGTTGGGTTGTGGGTTAAATGGATTTCTTATGTCTGTGTAGAGGTGGGGTTGACTGATTTACATTGTATATATATATATATTTGCTTGTGCATTCAGAGTATAATCCAAGACATTCTCTTGGACTATACTCTGAATGCATGACTTGGTAGGAAAGGGTCCTGCTGGGTGTTATAACGGTAATGTCATATGGATTAGTAAATGCCCCGTCTGTCTTCCAAGCTTTTGTTAATGAAATATTTAGGGACATGCTCAACAAATGGGTCATAGTTTGCATCGATGACATCTTCATCTACTCAAATTCCTTCACAGTCAACTGTCAGTGGTATTATAACAAAGTGGAAGTGTTTGGGAATGACAGCAACTCAGTCACGAAGTGGTAGGCCACCTAAAATGACAGAGCGGGGTCAGCGGATGCTGAGGTGCATAGTGCGCAGAGGTCAGCAATTTTCTGCAGTGTCAATTGCTACAGACCTCCAAACTTCATGTGGCCTTCGGATTAGCTCAAGAACAGTGTAGAGAGCTTCACGGACTGGGTTTCCATGGCCGAGCAGCTGCATCCAAGCCTTACATCATCAAGCGCAATGCAAATCGTTGAATGCAGTGGTGTAAAGCGCCGCCACTGGACTCTAGAGCAGTGGAGACGTGTTCTCTGGAGTGACGAATCACATTCTCCGTCTGGCAATCCGATGGACGAGTCTGGGTTTGGCGGTTGCCAGGAGAACGGTACTTGTCTGACTGCATTGTTTCATGTGTAAAGTTTGGTGGAGGGGGGATTATGGTGTGGGGTTGTTTTTCAGGAGTTGTGCTCGGCCCCTTAGTTCCAGTGAAAGGAACTCCTAATGCTTCAGCAGGCCAAGAGATTTTGGACAATTTCATGCTCCTAACTATGGGAGCATGAAATTGTGTTGTAGCACCTCTGCATTGGGAGATTATGGATGATATCCAACGAGCCCAAACTGATGAACCTCCACACCCAAATGCCCTTCACACCCAAAGACTTACGTTCCCTGCAGTATTCGTGGCACCCTTCTACAATGGATTCATACCTCACTCAGCTCTGGTCATCAAGGTATCCAACACACCCTCACTTTAGTTCAGAATAAGTTCTGGTGGCCATCTGTAGCCAAAGATGTCACTGACTATGTTAAAGACTGTCAAATCTGTGCCCAGAGCAAATCATCCCACCAACTCCCTGCTGGCCTCCTAGAACCACTTCGTTCCCCATCGTACTTGCTGTGGAAACGGCAGAGACCCTGTTTCATGAAGTGTTTAGATTCTTCAGAATTCCGGAACACATCGTCTCAGACCGGGGCACGCAGTTCACTTCACATGTGTGGAAGGCCTTCTGAAAGCTACTGAATATTTCAGTGAGTCTGACATCTGGGTATTACCCCCAGTCTAAGAGGCAGGTGGAATGACTGAATCAGGAGATGGGTAGGTTTCTTCATTCGTTCTGCAGTGACTCTCAGCATGACTGGAGTCGTTTCTTGCCTTGGGCTGAATATACCCAAAATTCTCTCACTAATGCGTCTACGGGTCTCACCCCTTTCCAGTGCGTCTGGGGGTGTCAGCCTCCAATTTTTTCATGGTCAGGTGAACCCTCTGATGTACCGGCAATGGATGCATGGATGAAACATTGTGAGCAGACTTGGGAAACTGCTCATGTATGTCTCCAATGGGTGCACGCAGCCAGACTTCGCAGAAAGCATCCCACGTATCTTCCCGGACAAAAAGTGTGGCTCTCCACTCGGGATCTCCCCTGTAAGAAGTTAAGCTCTCATTTCATTGATCCCTTCACTGTTGACAAACAAATTAATCCAGTCTCATATTGGTTTAAATTACCCTCCAACTATCGGATTTCCCCCACTTTTCATATCTCCCTTTTGAAACCTTTCTCCTCCAGGTCGGGTTTCCCTCCCTTCCTCAAATCCTCTGCCCCATTCTCATCATCCAAGTCGGCCTGATCCCAGGCCAAGAGGCAGACACCATCGATCGGCCCATTTGGCTTCAGGTGACACCTCTGGCGGTCTGGTTGGGGGGGGGAGGTAGTCTGTCATGTGCAACTCCCAAATCCTCTCCTGAATTCTAACTGTGACCCACCCACACCTGTTCTAAATGTCCATTCATCAACTCTCATATAAATACTCATACCTTTCCACTCTTCATGAAGCATTGTTAGTGTGTCACTGCAGTCCTGAGCCTTTTCTCTAACATTTTGACTTTGTGGTTTATTGATCTAGCCCTTTTTGACTCAGATTTTTGGACTTTCTCTTGGGTTTTTCTGTCTTGGATCTGTTGTATGTCTCTTTGGCCTGTGACCCTCTGCTCTGTCCCAACTCTGCTTTTGGACTGTTGTCTGCTTATGGATCCTACCAGCCAGCATAGCCCTGCATTGTTACAGCTTGTAGGCAGTTCACTGCTTGTAATGTAGTAAAGTAAAACAGTTTGATGCCATATCAAAAAGTCCTGCAGGCAGTGACAAGACTCAGGGAAACCTGGAAGTTGTGGACTGGAGTGCAAGACTGAAGTGAATTGGCTGTTATTGAAGAATTACTAAGATCAACAGTCTGATCTGGATCATCAAGTATTCCAGAAGTCCATCTCTTCTAGGTGTGAAATCCAGTCCACATCTTCCCTATGTCTCATTACTATGTATGATGTCATTGGTGTGAGACTTGACTTGTAATATCAAGTCAAGTCATATCAAAGTTTATTTATATAGCACTTTTTATAACAGGTGTTGCAAAAGCAGCTTTACAGAAAAATCTGGGTCTGAGCCCCCATGAGCAAACCAATGGCGACAGTGGCAAGGAAAAACTCCCTAAGGTCAGGAGGAAGAAACCTTGAGAGGAACTAAGACTCAAAAGGGGAACCCATCCTCCTCTGGTCGACACTGGAAAGCAAACAGTATAAGTATAAAATATTAGAATACAAAACAGGGAAAAAACAGGTGGAGCAATGTTTAATTAGATAGTTTATGTAGCAGCAGCAGCTCTGTGGTTGTCAAAACATTGTAGATCAGCCAACAGAGATCAAGCTCTGGTGACTCTATCAGCTCTTTTGGTTCCCATGTGGTG